>CM035796.1:1149038-1196538 GCA_020466265.1 Siphamia tubifer
CCTCGGACTCTTCTAGAATGACATTCATGTGTGTGTTTTTGTCCCAGGCTGCCTCGGCTGTCTCAGGCTACGGTGTCCGGTTCAACGCCCTGTGTCCTGGTTTTGTTCAAACTGAGCTCTTCAACAATATCCAAGGAAACCTGGGACAGTTTTCCCACCTCAGAGATGCAAGCCAACTGTTAGTTGACAAACTGGGGACAATGACGTAAGAATTTGCTTTCATTTGATTGAAAAGACTTTTATTCTGACCCTCATTAACGTCACCCATAAAGACCCACTTTGACTTTGGTGTTAGTTCCTAAATGAATTTTTCTCTCTATTTAAAGAGACAGTTCATTATTTTACAGATGAATCTTTACTCTGGTGCACCCACACTGACTCCGCCCCTTTACTCTGGTGCACCCACACTGACTCCGCCCCTTTACTCTGGTGCACCCACACTGACTCCGCCCCTTTACTCTGGTGCACCCACACTGACTTACCCCCAACAGTGTCCTGTGAGCCCAGTTCTGGTCCAGTTTTGGTTAAAGCCAAAGTAGTCCTGCAGGTTTCCTGGGGTCAACAAAATAAAACAATTTAACATTTTCACTTTTTAATTTAATAATTTTGCCTTTTTGTCTCATGATTTTGACTTCACTTAATGTGCATTATATATGAAAAACCACAAACGACCTTTGACCCTCAGTGACACAGATGTAAACCTACAACCTATTAGTGTAAACTAAGAGGGTCACCCTAAGATCTGCAGATATGACCACGGTACCATACCATAATGATCTACATGTTTCTATGGTCGTTAACATTCATTTACATGTTTCTATGGTCGTTAACATTCATTTACATGTTTCTACGGTTGTTAACATTCATTTACAGGTTTCTATGGTCGTTAACATTCATTTGCATGTTTCTATGGTCATTAACATTCATTTACGTGTTTCTATGGTTGTTAACATTCACTTACATGTTTCTATGGTCGTTAACATTCATTTACGTGTTTCTATGGTCGTTAACATTCATTTACGTGTTTCTATGGTCATTAACATTCATTTACAGGTTTCTATGGTTGTTAACATTCATTTACAGGTTTCTATGGTCGTTAACATTCATTTACAGGTTTCTATGGTCATTAACATTCATTTACGTGTTTCTATGGTCATTAACATTCATTTACATGTTTCTATGGTCGTTAACATTCATTTACGTGTTTCTATGGTCGTTAACATTCATTTACAGGTTTCTATGGTCGTTAACATTCATTTACTTGTTTCTATGGTCATTAACATTCATTTACGTGTTTCTATGGTCATTAACATTCATTTACGTGTTTCTATGGTCGTTAACATTCATTTACGTGTTTCTATGGTCATTAACATTCATTTACGTGTTTCTATGGTCGTTAACATTCATTTACATGTTTCTACTGTCGTTAACATTCATTTACATGTTTCTATGGTTGTTAACATTCATTTACGTGTTTCTATGGTCATTAACATTCATTTACACTTTACTATAATTACTTCAGGTTAAACGGCCGTCATGTTTTTTTTCGGTTATTCATTTAAACTTAAAAAGGAAAAGTGAAAAAACACATTGTTATCCATTTTTTCATTTTGGTTTTGGAAACAAATAATGAAGAAATGACTTGTTGTTTCGTCGTCTTATTTTTGGTTTTATTTTGAAAAACAACTGAACAAATGACACAGTTTTCATATATATAAGACACTAACACTGTGTCCCTGTGTCTTTATTTTCTAGTGTGTCTAAAGTGGTTGAACGTATCATGGAGTTATTCACAGATGAAACCAAGAACGGAGAAGCCATGTACGTGTCCCCACAACAAACGTCTTACGTGACATTTGCATCATTCATTCAGTAACTCTTGACCATGTCCGGGACAGTCCAACTGTCATCAATTCTGTAAAAGTCTAACACCAATGATTTGTCAATTGATTATAAGAATAAAACATTTAAGCACCAGTTGATCTCTGAGTGTGAACTTCATCTAAATAGAGGATTTTTCCAAGGTGGCAAAAGATGGGCTGAAACGGTACCGAGAGTTAGCAGACAGGTGGTCAAGAATAGATAGCAGTTTGACTCCCTATGCTGAATTTCTTTTGGCCGCACCACAACTGTCCGCAGTTAACAGTGATATTATCATTCATAACAGCTGTCGGATCAATTTTCAAACTAGACTGAACCGTATTGAAGGTCAGTCCAGTAAACATCGGCCAATCCGAAGCTACACACAGTTCAGAACCAACCAGTGGTAAACTTTACAGAGTACGCAGAGGATCCCTGCAGCAGAAACAAATCTGCTTTGTTTGCCAAACGGTTACACCAAATGATGTGAACGCATATAATGCTGGTGGCATTGGGAGATGTTCTGAGGACAATGAGTCTGTCAAACTCAAACGTGCGATGGAAACAGGCTTAAAAGATGTAGGACACAAACATCATGCAGCAGCCAACAGATTGAAGGTCATTCTAGGAGGAACCTCCTATGATATTTTTGTACAGGATGTGTATTATCACAAGTTGTGTTACCAGAGCTTCACTTACAGCTATAAGAAAAAGACACCAGCCCCTGATGCAAAGACAAAGGAGCGAATAAGTGCTGAAGCAGGCTAACAGATTAGCCTGCTAACAGATTAGCCTGTTAGCTTTGTCTATTTCAGACAATAACGACTCCAGCCTCTTGTGTTATTAACACCACCTCTAGGTTAACTTACCCAGGCTTACCACTAAACCAGCTAAAGCACTCAGACTTCGTACGTTGGAACCTTCTGGACCTGACGATGACTTGGTCAAATGTTTAAGTTCAGTCACAGAAGTTTGTGTGTAAAACATGTTTGACACATGCTCACACATAACAGTCGTATGTGTCTAAACACTGGAGGTGTGAAGCTTTTCATCAGTCTACATAGAAGGTTTGGAACCTTAGCGACATGGTCCGTCCACTCTTTTATCCAATAAGGATCCAGTTCATTATGTCGGTCTACAGACAGTCCTGGCTGCGCACGCATCCTAGCACTGTTCTGTTTGTTTACAAACATGCTGTGTGTCAGTTACAGTACTGGTCCCCAACCCCTGGGCCGCGGACTGGTACCGGTCTGTGGATCAATTGGTACCGGGCCACCGGCCACCTAATAATTACCGTAAATTCCGGACTATAAGCCGCTACTTTTTTCCCAAACTTTCAACCTTGCGGCTTATTCAGTGATGCGGCCAATTTATGTAATTTTTCTAACGGCCGCCAGAGGCGCTCGAGTAGAAAAGGTCAGATTTAGACCGGTGGAATATATGCGTCGAGGAAGACTGAATGAAAAAGGAGGGGCGGAACAAACGCGGGGTGACAAGTTTAAGTGGGAGCGGCAAAGGTGACGGACAGGTGTACAGGGGGTAAAAAGTTGCTTAAAGAAAAACCTGCGGCGGTGTGTGAGAGAAGACAGAGGCTCGACCAGACCCTGTGGATTATTTTTGCACGTTGGCACGAAGGAGTTTGACCTGAACTCTCTGCCAAAGATTAAAGTTATCACTGACTCTGCGATAGATGAGGCGAGGCGGCGACCAGCCACCTGTTTGTGGACGCGGCGGACAATAGTGGATATATATTTTTCCCTCCCTTACCTTTGGAAATATACACTTTTTTTTCCTTGGATTACTTTCAACGGGACCCGGACTCTGCAGGTCTGCATCAAACCTTAAGTATCATTTTCCCTTCATTTTGCCGACTGTGATTTTTGGACTGTGGACTTTAATGAAGGACATTTAGTTTCATTCGCGGGACTTGAAATCGGGTTTGGGTTAATTTTGTGTTTGTGTTACATGTTTTAATGTGGGCACATGCGGCTTATATACAGGTGCGGCTTGTGTATGTACAAAATCAGTTTTCCTCTTAGAATGAGGTGGGTGCGGCTTATAATCAGGTGCGCTCTATAGTCCGGAAATTACGGAAATTAATTAATTTATTTATTAAAATGTAACCCACATGGTAGACAAAAATGTAACCCACATGGTAGACAAAAATGTAACCCACATGGTAGACAAAAATGTAACCCACATGGTAGACAAAAATGTAACCCACATGGTAGACAAAAATGTAACCCACATGGTAGACAAAAATTTAACCCACATGGTAGACAAAAATGTAACCCACATGGTAGACAAAAATGTAACCCACATGCTAGACAAAAATGTAACCCACGTGGTAGACAAAAATGTAACCCACATGCTAGACAAAAATGTAACCCACATGGTAGACAAAAATGTAACCCACATGGTAGACAAAAATGTAACCCACATGGTAGACAAAAATGTAACCCACATGGTAGACAAAAATTTAACCCACATGGTAGACAAAAATGTAACCCACATGGTAGACAAAAATGTAACCCACATGGTAGACAAATATGTAACCCACGTGGTAGACAAAAATGTAACCAACATGCTAGACAAAAATGTAACCCACGTGGTAGACAAAAATGTAACCCACATGGTAGACAAAAATGTAACCCACATGTTAGACAAAAATGTAACCCACATGGTAGACAAAAATATAACCCACATGGTAGACAAAAATGTAACCCACATGCTAGACAACAATGTAACCCACATGCTAGACAAAAATGTAACCCACATGGTAGACAAAAATGTAACCCACATGCTAGACAAAAATGTAACCCACATGTTAGACAAAAATGTAACCCACATGTTAGACAAAAATGTAACCCACATGCTAGACAAAAATGTAACCCACATGGTAGACAAAAATGTAACCCACATGTTAGACAAAAATGTAACCCACATGGTAGACAAAAATGTAACCCACATGGTAGACAAAAATGTAACCCACATGGTAGACAAAAATGTAACCCACATGGTAGACAAAAATGTAACCCACATGGTAGACAAAAATATAACCCACATGGTAGACAAAAATGTGACCCACATGCTAGACAAAAATGTAACCCACATGGTAGACAAAAATGTAACCCACATGGTAGACAAAAATGTAACCCACATGTTAGACAAAAATGTAACCCACATGGTAGACAAAAATGTAACCCACGTGGTAGACAAAAATGTAACCCACATGCTAGACAAAAATGTAACCCACATGCTAGACAAAAATGTAACCCACATGCTAGACAAAAATGTAACCCACATGGTAGACAAAAATGTAACCCACATGGTAGACAAAAATGTAACCCACATGGTAGACAAAAATGTAACCCACATGGTAGACAAAAATGTAACCCACGTGGTAGACAAAAATGTAACCCACATGCTAGACAAAAATGTAACCCACATGGTAGACAAAAATGTAACCCACATGGTAGACAAAAATGTAACCCACATGGTAGACAAAAATGTAACCCACATGGTAGACAAAAATGTAACCCACATGGTAGACAAAAATTTAACCCACATGGTAGACAAAAATGTAACCCACATGGTAGACAAAAATGTAACCCACATGGTAGACAAATATGTAACCCACGTGGTAGACAAAAATGTAACCAACATGCTAGACAAAAATGTAACCCACGTGGTAGACAAAAATGTAACCCACATGGTAGACAAAAATGTAACCCACATGTTAGACAAAAATGTAACCCACATGGTAGACAAAAATATAACCCACATGGTAGACAAAAATGTAACCCACATGCTAGACAAAAATGTAACCCACATGCTAGACAAAAATGTAACCCACATGGTAGACAAAAATGTAACCCACATGCTAGACAAAAATGTAACCCACATGTTAGACAAAAATGTAACCCACATGTTAGACAAAAATGTAACCCACATGCTAGACAAAAATGTAACCCACATGGTAGACAAAAATGTAACCCACATGTTAGACAAAAATGTAACCCACATGGTAGACAAAAATGTAACCCACATGGTAGACAAAAATGTAACCCACATGGTAGACAAAAATGTAACCCACATGGTAGACAAAAATATAACCCACATGGTAGACAAAAATGTGACCCACATGCTAGACAAAAATGTAACCCACATGGTAGACAAAAATGTAACCCACATGGTAGACAAAAATGTAACCCACATGTTAGACAAAAATGTAACCCACATGGTAGACAAAAATGTAACCCACATGTTAGACAAAAATGTAACCCACATGGTAGACAAAAATGTAACCCACATGGTAGACAAAAATGTAACCCACATGGTAGACAAAAATGTAACCCACATGTTAGACAAAAATGTAACCCACATGCTAGACAAAAATGTAACCCACATGGTAGACAAAAATGTAACCCACATGTTAGACAAAAATGTAACCCACATGGTAGACAAAAATGTAACCCACATGGTAGACAAAAATGTAACCCACATGTTAGACAAAAATGTAACCCACATGGTAGACAAAAATGTAACCCACATGGTAGACAAAAATGTAACCCACATGGTAGACAAAAATGTAACCCACATGGTAGACAAAAATGTAACCCACATGGTAGACAAAAATGTAACCCACATGGTAGACAAAAATGTAACCCACATGGTAGACAAAAATGTAACCCACATGGTAGACAAAAATGTAACCCACATGGTAGACAAAAATGTAACCCACATGGTAGACAAAAATGTAACCCACATGGTAGACAAATATGTAACCCACGTGGTAGACAAAAATGTAACCAACATGCTAGACAAAAATGTAACCCACATGGTAGACAAAAATGTAACCCACATGGTAGACAAAAATGTAACCCACATGGTAGACAAAAATGTAACCCACATGTTAGACAAAAATGTAACCCACATGCTAGACAAAAATGTAACCCACATGGTAGACAAAAATGTAACCCACATGTTAGACAAAAATGTAACCCACATGCTAGACAAAAATGTAACCCACATGGTAGACAAAAATGTAACCCACATGTTAGACAAAAATGTAACCCACATGGTAGACAAAAATGTAACCCACATGGTAGACAAAAATGTAACCCACATGGTAGACAAAAATGTAACCCACATGGTAGACAAAAATTTAACCCACATGGTAGACAAAAATGTAACCCACATGGTAGACAAAAATGTAACCCACATGGTAGACAAATATGTAACCCACGTGGTAGACAAAAATGTAACCAACATGCTAGACAAAAATGTAACCCACGTGGTAGACAAAAATGTAACCCACATGGTAGACAAAAATGTAACCCACGTGTTAGACAAAAATGTAACCCACATGTTAGACAAAAATATAACCCACATGGTAGACAAAAATGTAACCCACATGCTAGACAAAAATGTAACCCACATGCTAGACAAAAATGTAACCCACATGCTAGACAAAAATGTAACCCACATGCTAGACAAAAATGTAACCCACATGTTAGACAAAAATGTAACCCACATGTTAGACAAAAATGTAACCCACATGCTAGACAAAAATGTAACCCACATGGTAGACAAAAATGTAACCCACATGGTAGACAAAAATGTAACCCACATGGTAGACAAAAATATAACCCACATGGTAGACAAAAATGTGACCCACATGCTAGACAAAAATGTAACCCACATGGTAGACAAAAATGTAACCCACATGGTAGACAAAAATGTAACCCACATGTTAGACAAAAATGTAACCCACATGGTAGACAAAAATGTAACCCACATGGTAGACAAAAATTTAACCCACATGGTAGACAAAAATTTAACCCACATGGTAGACAAAAATTTAACCCACATGGTAGACAAAAATGTAACCCACATGGTAGACAAAAATGTAACCCACATGTTAGACAAAAATGTAACCCACATGTTAGACAAAAATGTAACCCACATGCTAGACAAAAATGTAACCCACATGGTAGACAAAAATGTAACCCACATGGTAGACAAATATGTAACCCACATGGTAGACAAAAATGTAACCCACATGTTAGACAAAAATGTAACCCACATGGTAGACAAAAATATAACCCACATGCTAGACAAAAATGTAACCCACATGCTAGACAAAAATGTAACCCACATGCTAGACAAAAATGTAACCCACATGGTAGACAAAAATGTAACCCACATGCTAGACAAAAATGTAACCCACATGTTAGGCAAAAATGTAACCCACATGTTAGACAAAAATGTAACCCACATGCTAGACAAAAATGTAACCCACATGTTAGACAAAAATGTAACCCACATGGTAGACAAAAATGTAACCCACATAGTAGACAAAAATGTAACCCACATGGTAGACAAAAATGTAACCCACATGGTAGACAAAAATATAACCCACATGGTAGACAAAAATTTAACCCACATGCTAGACAAAAATGTAACCCACGTGGTAGACAAAAATGTAACCCACATGGTAGACAAAAATGTAACCCACATGGTAGACAAAAATGTAACCCACATGGTAGACAAAAATGTAACCCACATGGTAGACAAAAATTTAACCCACATGGTAGACAAAAATGTAACCCACATGGTAGACAAAAATGTAACCCACATGGTAGACAAATATGTAACCCACGTGGTAGACAAAAATGTAACCCACATGCTAGACAAAAATGTAACCCACGTGGTAGACAAAAATGTAACCCACATGGTAGACAAAAATGTAACCCACGTGGTAGACAAAAATGTAACCCACATGGTAGACAAAAATGTAACCCACATGTTCGACAAAAATGTAACCCACATGGTAGACAAAAATGTAACCCACGTGGTAGACAAAAATGTAACCCACATGGTAGACAAAAATGTAACCCACATGTTCGACAAAAATGTAACCCACGTGGTAGACAAAAATATAACCCACATGGTAGACAAAAATGTAACCCACATGGTAGACAAAAATTTAACCCACATGGTAGACAAAAATGTAACCCACATGCTAGACAAAAATGTAACCCACATGGTAGACAAAAATGTAACCCACATGTTAGACAAAAATGTAACCCACATGGTAGACAAAAATATAACCCACATGGTAGACAAAAATGTAACCCACATGCTAGACAAAAATGTAACCCACATGCTAGACAAAAATGTAACCCACATGGTAGACAAAAATGTAACCCACATGTTAGACAAAAATGTAACCCACATGTTAGACAAAAATGTAACCCACATGCTAGACAAAAATGTAACCCACATGCTAGACAAAAATGTAACCCACATGTTAGACAAAAATGTAACCCACATGGTAGACAAAAATGTAACCCACATGGTAGACAAAAATGTAACCCACATGGTAGACAAAAATATAACCCACATGGTAGACAAAAATGTAACCCACATGGTAGACAAAAATATAACCCACATGGTAGACAAAAATGTAACCCACATGGTAGACAAAAATATAACCCACATGGTAGACAAAAATGTAACCCACATGTTAGCAGAATAAGTAAAACACAGATGTGTTTGGAAAGTTTCTTTTGAAGAGGAAAAGGTCGACTGAAGAGACAGAAGAAGAACCTCCAACTGGTAAGAAAAGGAAAGATTTTAACAGACGATACCAGGAGTTGAATTTGAACTATGGACAGTACCCCAGGGCTCCAGACTAACTTTTTCACAGGTAGCACTGGTGCCACTTAGCTTTTCATTTAGTAGAACCAAAATAAATGAGGTAGCTCCATATTATTCATTGCATAGTGTGTTATTATGTTAATGAAAGTTAAAGGTTGACAATGACCCACTTTGATAATTACAATATATTTTAATCTGAATTCACGTTTCAGTGCACGAGCAACAGTACAGAAGGATTACAGTGTTTCCTCTAGGGTTTTTTCTGCAGCGGGGGCAGGAGCGCCGGGGAGTCATGGTGGCGTAAACAAATGACACTTCACTGCAGATTTTATTTCTAGAAGTGATTTATTAGACTTTTAAAAACCAAATGGTGTAATGAAAATAAAAATGTATTCAAACAAAATGTTAATAATAATACAAATGTAAATAAATATGTCAGTGGTAAAGTTTACACCAGATGGTTGTAGGGTTTTTGTAGAACACTTCTAAGGTTCTTTGGTCAAACTCTTTCAGGCCTGACCCATTGATACTGAGCAGCATCTAGAACATTCCTATAGGGACACAGTAACACTGAATTAATTTGATTTAAAATAAATATTGTCATGTAGCTGTATTATGTAAAGTAATAATGAAAACAGTTCAACACTCACCATTGACTGTGAATGAAATCTGATGTGTTTTTTTTTTTCACCCATTTAGGGTCCCAGTCTGACAGCCTGTGTTTTCTGTCTTACATAAAACATTAACATTAAATAATATACACCTGCATTTAATTCCAAATGTGAACATAAGTTATGATAATCTATGACTTAGTAAAAGGTTAATGATACCTGTCTACGTTCATCCTCATCAATGTTTTTATCTTTTTTTTTTACAAATACTTCCATAAACTCATCTGTAGTTAGCATTAGCACGTGTAGATATTAGCTTAATGCTATATTATAAATTAGCTTAGTTGGCACCGTGCACTGTTAAGTTAAGATGTTATGTTACGTAACATTAGCTGGCTGTTAATATTTGGTGAATATTTAACTTTTAAAAATGAAGAGTTATCTCAAACTACCGTCATAAGTCGACCTTTTTGTCACTTCCCAGATGTGCTCTGACAAAGAGTATATGATTCAAGAGAATTATCTGTAGTTCAGGATACTTTTGTTTCCTGTTTGTATTTGGACCAAACAGAACATTTGAAGGAGGTGGAAGAGAACACATTTTTCTTCTTAAAAGAATCAGCTATTGACGTTTCATACTGAATCTGCTTTGTTTATTTTTTGGAGCGCACTGCGTGTACGTGCGCGTGCACAACTGTGCCCATAACGTGCATGTGCAGACTGACAAGGAGCACTGGAGCGACCTCTTTACATTTTAACTCGCACTTTAATAAATTCGGTCACACTCTGGAGCCCTGGTGGATTCCCACAGACCAATGTCCCCCGGTCCGCGGTAATAAAAACTTTGGGGACCACTGAGTTACGGGATGCGTGAGGCAAGGTGCGTTCACGAACCGTGGGAATTGTTGGTATCCAGGGTACAGGGCGTGACGGTCCAGAGTGATGCATGAACTTTACGAACTCAGTCCAGTCAACAAACCAACACACATTTACAGCTGTTTATTTTTCACATGCAATCAAGAAATAAATATTTCTAAATATAATAATTAAAAAAAAACTCAGACAGTTGTGGCGTAAGTGGGCCTGTGATCCATGTGGGCTCCTGATCCATGTGGGCTCCTGATCCATGTGGGCTCCTGATCCATGTGGGACCGGGGCGACCGCCTCCCGTTCCCTCCGCTAGTGGTTGTTTGTTTTGTGTATGTATAACCCTAGTTATGTAACTTCCTGCATGATGTTCATTTCAGGTCAAAGGTCAGGCATAATAAGCTCAGGTTCAGTCAATTCCTTTTGGTCTGGTTATCACAATTTTAAAATTTTCTCTTTTGTTATTTTATTATTTCATTTTCTTGTTGTTGCTCTTATTACCATCATTATTGCTCAGAAACAAAAAAAAATACATACAAAAGAGAAGGTAATTTGCCCACAGACCAAAGAAATAAATTACGACTAATTTCGACGAATGACCAACTCGTAACGTCTACAGCACAAGTGTCAAACTCCAGTCCTCGAGGGCCGGTGTCCTGCATGTTTTAGATATTTCCCTCTTCCATGTGATTCATTTTAACCCTTTAACTCTTGAGAACTAACAAAAATAATTGTAACATGAGCAAAGTAAGACACAAATCAAAGAAAAAATACTAAATAAAAAAAAGTAGAAAAATACACAAAATGAGCAACAAAAACTAATAAGTATTTACAAATTTACAAATAATGTGGAAAACTACTTATTACTTAATAATCTTTGCTTCTGCCTGAGCCTTTTTCAGTGAAATTCTGTATTGTTCTCTCTTTTTTTGCTGCTTTGAAGTGAAAATATGACTGAAATAAACTAAGCTTAAAAAAAAAAAAAATTATTGAAATTTGGTTCCAGCATTTTAAAATAAAGTAAAATAAAACTCTTGCTTTTTGGCACCTTTTCCAGGCGAAAAGGAAAACGGTTGAATTTTTCTGAATATTTAAACTAAATCATCCATTCAGAACACATCATCCTGACACTTAAAGAGTTAATAATCAGCTCCTCATCAGACTGATAATAATGTAATGACCTCCAGGTGGAATGGAAGAGGGAAACATCTAAAACATGCAGGACCTCGAGGACCACACTTTGACACCCCTGGTCTACAGGTTTGGAAGAGGATCCAGCCAACAGCGAGAGGCAGCGGGAATTCCCCTGAATGACGACATGGACTCCAGTCATGTGGCTAACCCTTCGTGCTAATTCTAGTCTGAATGATGCTAAAGCTAACCCCTAATGTTGATACTGGTTCTAAAGCTAATGTGATTGACCTTTAATGTCTGTAGGTCAAAAAGAGTTTCCACTTAACAGCAGGAGAAAGAGGGCGTGGTCTCCACTGATGACCTGACAGTTGATGGGGGTGTGGTTTTGAAAGATGAGAGACGCTGAGGGGGCGGGACTCCATGCTCTTTGATCAATCACATGATGTGATGTAGAGCAGGTGACCATGTGGTGGAAAAGCCTTGGCCAATGAGATCAATGGTTCAGATAATTAATTGAAATAAACATAAAGATTGAACACAGTGTTTGGTAAAATCATTATTATTAGCTGTGTTGGTTTTTCTGAACAGATGCACATGTTTTCAATAACCATTGCAAATCAATATCCCGTTACACTTCCATGTTAATTTACCAATAAAGTGTGATTTAACTGTGACGTGTGTCAGTGTCTTAACAACTGCTTTAATAACTGACTTTATATGTTGTGTACACATCTGCACAAACTGTCATATGCTGACATTAAATCATTAAATGACTAATAAACTATAATTTAATTCATAAAAACAATTAACTAATCAACTAATATTCACAGAATGCCTAATATCGTCTCTATTTTGTGTCAATCTCCAGTTTCTATGACAACCTGTTTTGACTTTGACCTTTCTGCTAAATGCGACCTTGACCTTTGGCAATATTGATAATTTCATTATATGCATATATACGTCAGTGTGTGTAATATATATGTATATATATATATATATATATATATATACATGTACACACATACATACTCCTTTTAAGTTATTTCTGTTGTATTAAAAATGTCCTCTTGATTGTGCATGATGTTATTTCTGTTTTATGTTTTCTATATTTAATTTAGTGATCATGTCGATCACAGGTGTCAAACTCCAGTCCTGGAGGGTCGGTGTCCTACATGAGAAAATAACTGAGAAAATAATTAGTAACATGAAGAAATTAAGACCCAAATGGAGCAAAATTCAACAAAAAATAATAAAATAAAAGCAAAATGTAGAAAAACAAGCAAAAACTAATAAATATTTACAAAATTATAAATAACATGGGAAAATTAGCAAAAAGAATTACGAAAAAAAAACTATTGAAATTTGGTCCCAGCAGTTTTACTTTTTCCTTTTTCTAACTCAGTTTCGTTTTGACACCTGTTATGTGACCAAAATACTGTAAAAAAAAAAAAAAAAGGAGAATGTTTGAATTCTATGGTTATTTATTAATATTAACTTTATTAAATGACTCATTCTATGCTTATTTATTAATATTAACTTTATTAAATGACTCATTCTATGCTTATTTATTAATATTAACTTTATTAAAGGACTCATTCTATGCTTATTTATTAATATTAACTTTATTAAAGGACTCATTCTATGCTTATTTATTAATATTAACTTTATTAAATGACTCATTCTATGCTTATTTATTAATATTAACTTTATTAAAGGACTCATTCTATGCTTATTTATTAATATTAACTTTATTAAAGGACTCATTCTATGCTTATTTATTAATATTAACTTTATTAAATGACTCATTCTATGCTTATTTATTAATATTAACTTTATTAAAGGACTCATTCTATGCTTATTTATTAATATTAACTTTATTAAATGACTCATTCTATGGTTATTTATTAATATTAACTTTATTAAAGGACTCATTCTATGCTTATTTATTAATATTGTTGTTCTTCATTGTTATTGAATTCATTGTGTGTTGGTTCTATTTATAAAAACGTTCAGATTGTTTTGTTTCCAGTTGTTTTTTCACGGTAGAAAAATGACTGGAGGTGGAACAACACAGTTTACTTCTACTTCCTCATACATGTCCATGACGCGCTGATGAGGCGTCTGTGATTGGCTCAGAATGTGTGAAGGAACACTCCCCCCTCCCCTCTTGCTCTGTGTGTGTTTACCATCCCAGAGTAACATCCAGCTAGGTTTGGTGACGTCACTTGTTTTGAAAACGTGCAGTAAAAAAACAGTCTTTATTTCCACACAGACACATGAACCAGTTTGATCCAACAGTTTTTTACAGTTTGTGCAGCAGCTACTGTGGCGCCGTCTGCTCTAGTAGATGCTAATGCTAATGCTACTGCAGATTGGCTGCAATGGGGGAGGGGCTTAACCCCAGGTGGGTGTGGCTAAAGTCCATGTGACGTCAGATGGACCGTCTTTTTCTGGGTCCCTGGTTCCTGTTGTTGTTTAGTGTGAATGCAGTATGCAGCCAGTGGAGGTGATGAACCACTGTTAAAGGAGCATGTGTTGGTAAGTCTGGGTGAGCCATCACCATGGTAACGCTGGGTGAGCCATCACCATGGTAACGCTGGGTGAGCCATCACCATGGTAACACTGGGTGAGCCATCACCATGGTAACGCTGGGTGAGCCATCACCATGGTAACGCTGGGTGAGCCATCACCATGGTAACACTGGGTGAGCCATCACCATGGTAACGCTGGGTGAGCCATCACCATGGTAACGCTGGGTGAGCCATCACCATGGTAACACTGGGTGAGCCATCACCATGGTAACGCTGGGTGAGCCATCACCATGGTAACACTGGGTGAGCCATCACCATGGTAACACTGGGTGAGCAATCACCACGGTAACACTGGGTGAGCCATCACCATGGTAACTCTGGGTGAGCCATCACCATGGTAACGCTGGGTGAGCCATCACCATGGTAACGCTGGGTGAGCCATCAGATTCCAAAAGGACAAAAGTGGAAAAGTGGTTTGAGCAGAATGACACCTTTAATTTTGTTCCATTTGTGTTCAGGGTTAAAGTGAATCGTGTGGAAGATGGAAATATCTAAAACATGCAGGACCGTGACCCTCAAGGACTGGAGTTAGACACCTATGATGTAGATGTTCATAAAAGCACACATGGAAAATGAGAGTTAATATGTGTGTCAAAAAATCAAGTGTGTAGAAGCACTGTTCATGCTAACGCTAACATCCACGTCTGAGATTATACAGTTCACAGAATGAATGGATGAAATAGTACCACACTACAACCTTTTATTAGCAGTTTGGAGCATAAAGTGCTGTTAAAACATTTAGACAAACATTTTACCAAGGCACCATCTGAAGGACTTGTGTAGATGTTTGTGCTTCTGTCCTGGTGCTGCATCAGGTGCCATCATCATTTACATAATCAGGTTCATCTGTTAATAGTGAGACAATAGTCACTCCAGAGGAAATTACAATATGAGCCACACATATAAAATGTTCATGTTCTATTGGATTAATGTTAAATTACTTTAGTGTAAATGTCTGTGTTGACATGAATGGACAGTTGTCTAGGTAACCACAGTAACAGAACAAAGGTTTACATACACACCACAAGAACATACAGTGAAGTTAAACAAACCACAATAATACAACTTTATTGACCCACTGTCTATTTTTAGACCTTTGAGGAAGGATTAACTCTTGTTTTAAACACAGTCACACTTGTTTAGACTTTAATGAACCTCTGTTTTTTTTCGTTGAGCAAACACACAGGAGGGGGTTGATGGAATATCCCCAGACCCAGTGTGATGGGTCCCATGGCTATGATATATGACATATGCTTGAACACATGTATTCCCTTCAAAGCCAAACTGTGGTTCGTTAGACTAAAGATCACAGAGAACGTAATGAACGTCCTTCCTAAAATGTTCTCCTCTTGATTTTATATTCATATGAAAACACTGAACCATTGAATGGAGTAACACTAAGTCATCATTATTGAGGGTTTGTTCGAAAATTTCACACTCATTTCAATAATAAACAAGTGATTATAACACTCACTATCATCCTGTTGATGAACCTGGTCCAGGAAGGCAGTGTTTTCATAATCGTCCTCATCACCATCTGTTTTATGTCATTGTAGTAACAAACATTTAGTAGTTTATAAATGCTCTGTCCGTTTATTTCAGCTGTGATCAAATAAAAATAAAACGAATAAACATACCGTTACTGATGGGCAGCGAGATAATAACGTTTTCATAGACACCTGGACTCTGATCATCATCTAGAAAAATGGACAAATATGGAATATTTTAAACATGTATAAGTGAGACATTCATCAGGTTTAAAATGAAAAAATAACTATAGTAATATATGTGAAAATGTCTAAATATCTCACCAGTCACAGTCGTTGTTTCTGTGTCGTTTGCGTACACTGAGAGTGGGAGTGGAGCTCTACATGACAACACAAATAACCAATGAAATCTGACAAAATATCATTTCCTATGATAAAAAATGAAGCCTAACTCATTTAAAAGTCATTTAAAGCAATTATCTGCGGTAAAAATAAGTTTACTTCATTTTTTGGATAATTGAGAGTACATACAAGTTGACATTAAAATCACACCATTTGGATGAAACCTAACCCTAACCCTAACCCTAACCCTAACCCTAACCCTAACCCTAACCCCTAACACCTAACCCCTAACCCTAACCCTAACCCTAACCCTAACCCTAACCCTAACCCTAACCCCTAACACCTAACCCCTAACCCTAACCCTAACCCCTAACCCACATTTCTATGTTAAATAAGTAGGAACAGTTCACCTTCATCTAAACCATTAAAACTACAGTATAGAAAAAGAATATATTTGTGCAAATTAACAAAATGTAATTATTTCTAAATTCTCATAAACTCATATTCACAATAGAACATAGAAAACAAATCCAAAAAATCCATGTATCATTCATTCATTTTTCAAAATAAAACAAAAAAGACAAAAAAATAGATAATGACGTTTTCCTTTTTGTGTTTAAATGAATAATAGAAAAAAACAGATAATTACGTTTTTTTATTTTTTATTACCGAATGTTACCAACCATAGAAACATGTAAATGAATGTTAACGACCATAGAAACACGTAAATGAATGTTAACGACCATAGAAACATGTAAATGAATGTTAACGACCATAGAAACCTGTAAATGAATGTTAACGACCATAGAAACATGTAAATGAATGTTAACGACCATAGAAACATGTAAATGAATGTTAACGACCATAGAAACATGTAAATGAATGTTAACGACCATAGAAACATGTAAATGAATGTTAACGACCATAGAAACATGTAAATGAATGTTAACGACCATAGAAACATGTAAATGAATGTTAACGACCATAGAAACATGTAAATGAATGTTAACGACCATAGAAACATGTAAATGAATGTTAACGACCATAGAAACATGTAAATGAATGTTAACGACCATAGAAACATGTAAATGAATGTTAACGACCATAGAAACACGTAAATGAATGTTAACGACCATAGAAACATGTAAATGAATGTTAACGACCATAGAAACACGTAAATGAATGTTAACGACCATAGAAACATGTAAATGAATGTTAACGACCATAGAAACACGTAAATGAATGTTAACGACCATAGAAACACGTAAATGAATGTTAACGACCATAGAAACACGTAAATGAATGTTAACGACCATAGAAACACGTAAATGAATGTTAACGACCATAGAAACACGTAAATGAATGTTAACGACCATAGAAACACGTAAATGAATGTTAACGACCATAGAAACACGTAAATGAATGTTAACGACCATAGAAACATGTAAATGAATGTTAACGACCATAGAAACACGTAAATGAATGTTAACGACCATAGAAACATGTAAATGAATGTTAACGACCATAGAAACACGTAAATGAATGTTAACGACCATAGAAACATGTAAATGAATGTTAACGACCATAGAAACATGTAAATGAATGTTAACGACCATAGAAACATGTAAATGAATGTTAACGACCATAGAAACACGTAAATGAATGTTAACGACCATAGAAACATGTAAATGAATGTTAACGACCATAGAAACACGTAAATGAATGTTAACGACCATAGAAACACGTAAATGAATGTTAACGACCATAGAAACACGTAAATGAATGTTAACGACCATAGAAACACGTAAATGAATGTTAACGACCATAGAAACATGTAAATGAATGTTAACGACCATAGAAACACGTAAATGAATGTTAACGACCATAGAAACATGTAAATGAATGTTAACGACCATAGAAACATGTAAATGAATGTTAACGACCATAGAAACGTGTAAATGAATGTTAACGACCATAGAAACATGTAGATCATTATGGTATGGTACCGTGGTCATATCTGCAGATCTTAGGGTGACCCTCTTAGTTTACACTAATAGGACGTTGGTTTACATCTGTGTCACTGAGGGTCAAAGGTCATTTCTGGTTTGCTCAACTTGCTTCAGGTCAAAATTGAATAAAACAGGAAATGGCCGTTATCCGTTTTTTTCTATTATTCATTTAAACACAAAAAGGAAAACTGTTTTTTTTTCTACTATAGTTGTAATACGTCTGAGTTAAATTAATCAAATAAAACATGACATGTTGTGGATAAATCAGACTGTAAGTACGTACACATAGGTGTGTTCAGGACTTCCAACTTGAACTACAACAAAAAAGGGACAGTTTACAGAGACAAACAGTACAGTTCATTAACTCTGTCCACACCACTGCAAACTTTTACTGCAGCAGTGTATGTGAATATACAGTAGTAACTAAAGGAGTCATTCCACCATTATTTCATTAATATTACTGTGTTCATTGTTAATGTGACCCAACAATGGTTGGGAGAGATTATTGTAATCACTGTGTGTGTCTGTGTGTGTGTGTGTGTGTGTGTGTGTGTGTGTCTGTGTGTGTGTGTGTGTGTGTGTGTGTGTGTGTGTGTGTGTGTGTGTGTGTGTCTGTGTGTGTGTGTGTGTGTGTCTGTGTGTCTGTGTGTGTGTGTGTGTGTGTGTGTGTGTGTGTGTGTGTGTGTGTCTGTGTGTGTGTGTGTGTGTGTGTGTGTGTGTGTGTGTGTGTCTGTGTGTGTGTGTGTGTGTGTGTGTGTGTGTCTGTGTGTGTGTGTGTGTGTGTGTGTGTGTGTGTGTGTGTGTGTGTGTGTGTGTCTGTGTGTGTGTGTGTGTGTGTGTGTGTGTGTCTGTGTGTGTGTGTGTGTGTGTGTGTGTGTGTGTGTGTGTGTGTGTCTGTGTGTGTGTGTGTGTGTGTGTGTGTCTGTGTGTGTGTGTGTGTCTGTGTGTGTGTGTGTGTGTGTGTGTGTCTGTGTGTGTGTGTGTGTGTGTGTGTGTGTGTGTAGAGACATATCATGCTATAACTCAACTCGTATTCACAGAATGTTTAACCCCGCCCCTATTTTGTGTCAATCTCCAGTTTCTATGACAACCTGTTATTTAATTAGAGCCAATAAAGTGATTTTGACCTTTCTGCTAAATGCGACCTTGACCTTTGACCTTTTGCAATATTGATAATTTGGTTATATGTATATATGTGTCAGTGTGTTATTATTACATATTTAGGCCTTCGCCGCGGACAACGTCGGCGGCGAAGGCCTATTGAGTCTGCTGTGATGGCCAGGTGACCAAATACGCCAGGGACGACTCACACACACTCACACACACTCGCACCACTCACACACACTCACACACACTTGCACCACTCACACACACTCACACACACTCACACACACTCACACACTCGCACCACTCACACACACTCACACACACTCACACACTCACACACACACACACACACTCACACACACTTGCACCACTCACACACACTCACACACACTCACACACACTCGCACCACTCACACACACTTGCACCACTCACACACACTCACACACACTCACACACACTCACACACACTCACACACACTCGCACCACTCACACACACTCACACACTCACACACACACACACACACTCACACAGACTTGCACCACTCACACACACTCACACACACTCGCACCACTCACACACACTCGCACCACTCACACACACTCACACACACTTGCACCACTCACACACACTCACACACACTCACACACACTCACACACACTCACACACACTTGCACCACTCACACACACTCACACACACTCACACACACTCACACACACTCACACACACTTGCACCACTCACACACACTCACACACACTCACACACACTCACACACACTTGCACCACTCACACACACTCACACACACTCACACACACTCACACACACTTGCACCACTCACACACACTCACACACACTCACACACACTCACACACACTCGCACACACTCGCACCACTCACACACACTCGCACCACTCACACACACTTGCACCACTCACACACACTTGCACCACTCACACACACTTGCACCACTCACACACACTCGCACCACTCACACACACTCACACACACTCACACACACTTGCACCACTCACACACACTCACACACACTCACACACACTCGCACCACTCACACACACTCACACACACTCACACACACTCACACACACTCACACACACTTGCACCACTCACACACACTCACACACACTTGCACCACTCACACACACTCACACACACTTGCACCACTCACACACACTCACACACACTCACACACACTCACACACACTTGCACCACTCACACACACTCACACACACTCACACACACTTGCACCACTCACACACACTCACACACACTCACACACTCACACACACTCACACACACTCGCACCACTCACACACACTTGCACCACTCACACACACTCACACACACTTGCACCACTCACACACACTCACACACACTCACACACACTTGCACCACTCACACAAACTCACACACACTCACACACACTTGCACCACTCACACACACTCACACACACTCACACACACTCACACACACTCACACACACTTGCACCACTCACACACACTCACACACACTCACACACACTCGCACCACTCACACACACTCGCACCACTCACACACACTTGCACCACTCACACACACTTGCACCACTCACACACACTTGCACCACTCACACACACTCGCACCACTCACACACACTCACACACACTCACACACACACACACACACTCACACACACTCACACACACTCACACACACTCACACACACTTGCACCACTCACACACACTCACACACACTTGCACCACTCACACACACTCACACACACTCACACACACTTGCACCACTCACACACACTCACACACACTCACACACACTCACACACACTTGCACCACTCACACACACTCACACACACTCACACACTCACACACACTCGCACCACTCACACACACTTGCACCACTCACACACACTCACACACACTTGCACCACTCACACACACTCACACACACTCACACACACTCACACACACTTGCACCACTCACACACACTCACACACACTCACACACACTTGCACCACTCACACACACTCACACACACTCACACACACTTGCACCACTCACTCACACACACTCACACACACTCACACACACTCGCACCACTCACACACACTTGCACCACTCACACACACTTGCACCACTCACACACACTTGCACCACTCACACACACTCGCACCACTCACACACACTCACACACACTCACACACACACACACACACTCACACACACTCACACACACTCACACACACTCACACACACTTGCACCACTCACACACACTCACACACACTTGCACCACTCACACACACTCACACACACTCACACACACTCACAAACACTCGCACCACTCACACACACTCCCACACACTCACACCACTCACACACACTCGCACACACTCACACATTCACGGTAGCGAGCCATGTCTGAGCATGTGCTCGTCACACACACACACACCGCATATTTGCTCCTGCTCAGAATGAATGGGAGTCTATGGGCCACGCCCACTCAGGGTCACTGACATGAGTGAAAGTGTGTCAAATGTGACCTCTGACCCCACAGGGACATGGGGAAAGTCAAAAGATTTTATTTGAGGGCGAGTTCAGTATATTTTCTATATTGTTCCTGCATTTTTCTTTCTTTCTTCTTAGGCATTCGTTGCATCCCACGTCAGTTCAAGGCCTATTAATATTGTTTGGCGTTTTAATATTACATATATTATCATAATATTACACACAGTGACGCATATTTACATATATCAAAATTATCAATATTGCCAAAGGTCAAAGGTCAAGGTTGTACTTTGCGGAAAGGTCAAAATCACATTCACGTACCTTCTGTGATGTTTTGATAGTCTGATTGATCATCAGCAGCTGGAAGACATTAGAGGTCAGTTTACTGTAGAAGTCAAGTGTGAGGATGTTGGTAACATTTAAAATATTTAGAACTTGCCTGGAAAAACATCTTCAGTGGCCTCTGTACTTTCCCTGAAAAGCAAAAAAAAGATTATGTTACATAAGGATTTTAATTCAAACATCACTGTACTGGACCAATGGTTATCAAATGGGGGTACGCGTACCCCTGGGGGTACGTGGAGGAACTACAGGGGATACGTGAAGCTTTTAAAAATTATTTTAAAAACAAATATTGTATTTTCCACACTATAAAGCAGGGGTTGTCAAACTTTTTTGGCCCAGGTCCCCCTTGGAGGGGTGACATTTTTCCATGTCCCCCCTCATCCTGGCGATACTGAAAATGATAAAAAACCACTTCAACAATGATTATTATGAAACAATGATAACCTTTTTTAATAGTGCTTTTGTGCAAACCAGCCACATTTTCAGGTATTATAATATAAATGAACACTTCAGAAACAACAATTTTAAATAATTTTAAAATAATAAACGGAACAAAAGACACACAAAACCGTGTGTGTGTGTGTGTGTGACAGACAGACAGACAGACAGACAGACAGACAGACAGACAGACAGACAGACAGACAGACAGACAGACAGAGACTTAATGAGAGGGATGATCTTGTCAAACTCAATATAACTATCAATGTACTTTCTCTTTTTAGGGTTAGGGCGTTTGTTTTTGTCATTGTCATTTTCATTGTCATTTCTTTTACCACTTCTTGAGGAACTTGGCGGACACAAAAATCGATCCATGTTCGCTGCAGGGTGGCTAAAAATAGCCTGTGACTCGCTCCGTCTCAATTTAGTCGAGCTGGCGTCAAACAGCGCTGTTACTTCCGCCCGCTCGCTACAAAATAAAACTTCCGCATTTCAAAATAAAAAAAACCCAAAACAAAACCGTGAATAATTTTGCGTACCCCCTGGACATGCGCCACGTCCCCCTAGGGGTCCGCGGACCCCAGTTTGAGAACCGTGGCTATAAAGCACACTGGACTATAAGGTACATGAAGTGAAATCAAAACCATGAAATAAAAAGTCAAAATAATGTGATAAACAGTCAGAGTCAGTGTTTTTGACATTCATGTGTTAGTTAGTTTGAGCAGCTCTGTTAAAACAGCAGCATTAGTGTTTTATCCACAGTGTGCAGTAAAAGGACACATCATAATGACTAAAACAGTGATAAAAAAGGTTGTCAGTCATGAACCATCATGTACATACACAGTGGGTGAAGGAATTGTATTGGCTCTGGTGACTGAAATAAAAAAGAAGAAAGGTTTGTTAATATATATACGGTCTGACAAGAGTGAAATATCAAATAAAAGCCAACAAACATACTGTACCAGTTTTTGAATGTGTCACAGCAAATAGACTGCCCCCACGCTGGCTGTTAGAAATAATTATATATGGAATACAAAATATACAAAACATGAAAAACACACAAACTGAGTAAAGCTGGAGCCCCCCCCCCCCCCCCCCCCCCTGCTCAGCTGTAAGACTGATGGATTTTTAAAATGATCATTTAAAATCTGATAATGTGATAAAATTAACAAATACTTACAATGTTGGGGGGTCATATATTTGATGTTCTTCATTTATGATCTCTAAAAAAAAAAGAAAAAACTTTATGAAAAATGGAGTCATTGAAGCCCAATAGGACTGTAGTGTATGTCCTACTGTGATGTTCAATCCTACAAACTAAACACAACAACTGCATCTTTAGCTGAAAATTACTTATTGTTATTTTTCAACATTCAAATCATTCTTTATCATGTAATAAAATATTTCATCTCAAATATCTGTAGGTTTGGAGAAAATAGTTTAGTGTTTGTTCAGTAACTGTTAAAGGTGAACTGGACTATAAGGTGAACTAGACTATAAAGTGGACTGGACTATAAGGCGGACTGGACTATAAGGTGAACTGGACTATAAGGTGGACTGGACTATAAGGCGGACTGGACTATAAGGTGAACTGGACTATAAGGTGGACTGGACTATAAGGTGGACTGGACTATAAGGCGGACTGGACTATAAGGTGAACTGGACTATAAGGTGGACTGGACTATAAAGTGGACTGGACTATAAGGTGGACTGGACTATAAGGTGAACTGGACTATAAGGTGGACTGGACTATAAGGTGGACTGGACTATAAAGTGGACTGGACTATAAGGTGGACTGGACTATAAGGTGGACTGGACTATAAAGTGGACTGGACTATAAGGCGGACTGGACTATAAGGTGAACTGGACTATAAGGTGGACTGGACTATAAGGCGGACTGGACTATAAGGTGAACTGGACTATAAGGTGGACTGGACTATAAGGTGGACTGGACTATAAGGTGAACTGGACTATAAGGTGGACTGGACTATAAGGTGGACTGGACTATAAAGTGGACTGGACTATAAGGTGGACTGGACTATAAGGTGAACTGGACTATAAGGTGGACTGGACTATAAGGTGGACTGGACTATAAAGTGGACTGGACTATAAGGTGGACTGGACTATAAGGTGGAGTGTCAATGAATGGTTTTCCATATATAAGGGGCATTAAGTGAAGTCAACACCATTAGATAAAAAGTCAAAATTATACAACTACAACACAACTGCATCATTCCAACTCTTCACTGGTACAATGACACTTACTAGTTTTTTTTTTACAGTGCACACACAGAACGGGCAGCAGGATTAAAGACACTACTGGTATGACAGCGACCACTGCAGACAGCATACTGGTGTTCACCGGTGTCCACTACTGTCCACTGGCGTCCACAGTGGTCCACTGGATTTCCTGGGGACCACTGATGTTCACAGGGGTCCACTGGCATCCACTGGCATTCACAAGGGTCCACTGGTGTTCACTGGCGTCCACTGGCATTCACAAGGGTCCACTGGCGTCCACTGGCATTCACAGGGGTCCACTGGTGTTCACTGGCATTCACAGGGGTCCACTGGCATTCACAGGGGTCCACTGGTGTTCACTGGCGTCCACTGGCATTCACAGGGGTCCACTGGTGTTCACTGGTGTTCACTGGCATTCACAGGGGTCCACTGGCATTCACAGGGGTCCACTGGTGTTCACAGGGGTCCACTGGTGTTCACAGGGGTCCACTGGTGTTCACAGGGGTCCACTGGTGTTCACAGGGGTCCACTGGTGTTCACTGGTGTTCACTGGCATTCACAGGGGTCCACTGGCATTCACAGGGGTCCACTGGTGTTCACAGGGGTCCACTGGTGTTCACAGGGGTCCACTGGTGTTCACTGGCGTCCACTGGCATTCACAGGGGTCCACTGGTGTTCACAGGGGTCCACTGGCATTCACAGGGGTCCACTGATGTTCACTGGCATTCACAGGGGTCCACTGGTGTTCACTGGCATTCACAGGGGTCCACTGGTGTTCACTGGCATTCACAGGGGTCCACTGATGTTCACTGGCATTCACAGGGGTCCACTGATGTTCACTGGCATTCACAGGGGTCCACTGGTGTTCACTGGCATTCACAGGGGTCCACTGGCATTCACAGGGGTCCACTGGTGTTCACAGGGGTCCACTGGTGTTCACAGGGGTCCACTGGTGTTCACTGGCGTCCACTGGCATTCACAGGGGTCCACTGGTGTTCACAGGGGTCCACTGGCATTCACAGGGGTCCACTGATGTTCACTGGCATTCACAGGGGTCCACTGGTGTTCACTGGCATTCACAGGGGTCCACTGGTGTTCACTGGCATTCACAGGGGTCCACTGATGTTCACTGGCATTCACAGGGGTCCACTGATGTTCACTGGCATTCACAGGGGTCCACTGGTGTTCACTGGCATTCACAGGGGTCCACTGGCATTCACAGGGGTCCACTGGTGTTCACAGGGGTCCACTGGTGTTCACAGGGGTCCACTGGCATTCACAGGGGTCCACTGATGTTCACTGGCATTCACAGGGGTCCACTGATGTTCACTGGCATTCACAGGGGTCCACTGGTGTTCACTGGCATTCACAGGGGTCCACTGGTGTTCACTGGCATTCACAGGGGTCCACTGATGTTCACTGGCATTCACAGGGGTCCACTGGTGTTCACAGGGGTCCACTGGCATTCACAGGGGTCCACTGATGTTCACTGGCATTCACAGGGGTCCACTGGTGTTCACTGGCATTCACAGGGGTCCACTGGTGTTCACTGGCATTCACAGGGGTCCACTGATGTTCACTGGCATTCACAGGGGTCCACTGATGTTCACTGGCATTCACAGGGGTCCACTGGTGTTCACAATCACAGCTGAAATACACACACAGTCGACAGCAACAAATATTCATGTGTTTTCTTTAACTTTACTTCACAACAAAAATGAAACACTGATCAGATTATTGTGACGATTACTGGTTAAGTTTAACAGCCACTTATTTTCTCTGTCACATTTCCTGTAGCCAACCACATCCTGTGGACAGGAAGTGGTTGGCTGACACAAACTGAAACACAATATGCAGTTAACAACAGTTAAACCACCTCTGCAGCCTCACACTGATATGTCGACAAAACAAAGTGTCATTAACAAATGCACGTCAATGCTTTTAGTTCAGAACACTTTGTATTACAGGTCATTTTTGACCCCAAATACTATTTTTATATTCCTATGTAAGTAAATACATTAAAATAATAATAATAATAATAAGCAGAAGGAGAAGATGTAATTTGAATATTTAACAAATCATGTTATTCATTCTAGTTGTTCTATATCAAATGCTCATGTTGAAGAAAATACAATTAATTTTATTATTGGAATAAATATATATTTTTTCTTTGTAGTTCATAATCTGATTAGTGGACTAATGGTAACAGCAGTTGATGACAGTTTGAAAACTGTCATCTAAACTGAAAGTCTAATTATCTATCTATCTATCTATCTATCTATCTATCTATCTATCTATCTATCTATCTATCTATCTATCTATCTATCTATCTATCTATCTATCTATCTATCTATCTATCTATCTATCTATCTATCTATCTATCTATCTATCTATCTATCTATCTATCTACAGATGTTACCTTCAGTAGTCTGGTCATCTTCATCCTCTTTCACTGTCAAACAAATAAACTCTTACAAGGCTGAATGTTCTTTTTCCAACACCACATCCGTCACGTTTTGCACAAACAAAACTTTAACACATCTACATTCTGTGCATCATGTGGTTTGGACTGGACGTCACTGACACTTCCTTATGCAGAAAGCATTCTGATTTATACACAGTGTTAAAACACTCTGCACACCATTTGAATGAATGAATGACTTCATTTTTTTATATATATATTTATTTGTTTATTTATTTTCCCATATATAGCATTATTTCAGCTTATTTTTAGTTTAGCTGTTTGGCTAAAATGTGCCACCTGGTGACCTTTTTAGGAAGTGTTTGGGGGTTTTTTCAAATTGTTGATCACATATTTTGACCACAGCAGGACAATATACAATGTAGTTTTGAAATGTATTTTGTGTTATTTCATTATAATTTACATTCATGATAATTGTAGAATTGTATGATTGTGTGTGTGAACTGTTAAACTTTTTTCTCACTCAAGGTTACTGTTATTTGACCCACATTGTCTGTTTTATTTAATTAATATTATAGTATGTTGGGAAAGTGAAAAACACAATAGTATATTTGAGCACATATTAATACTTGTAGTGTTAATACATACAGTATATAGTAGGTCTGGATAAAAACTCCACAGGTGGTCTACAGCAGTGCCCTAACCCTAACCCGCAGACCTGTACGTGGATCAATTGGTACCGGGCCGCCTAATAATTAATTAATTATTTATTTTGTATTTATTATCCAAGTCTGAAAAATCTTTTATTTTGAAAAATGACCGGATTCTCTCGGTTACATCTCTGTCACTTGAATGGCAAAAATGTAACCCACATGTTAGTAAAATAAGTAAAAACAACGGATGTCTTTGGAAAGATTCTTTTTGAAGAGGAAAACACGAGTGAAGAGACAGAAGAAGAGCCTCTAACTACCAAGAAAAGGAAAGTTTTTAACAAACAATACCAGGAGTTGGACTGGAAATATGTGTAACCGAGGGGTCGAATTAAAAAAAGGAGAGCAGGTGGTGGTCAAAATAAAGCCTGAGTCAGTAGTTCAATTATTAAAAATGTATTTCAACATTTATGCAGAGCAAAGGATAAAAACAATCATAATATTTAAAATACTAAAAAAAGAGTGGTTGTACATAAAAAAGATGTTCCAATAATTAAAATATAGGGGACACGCCACGAGGGGGGGCCAAGTCGCTGGAGCAGAGTGCCCACTATGCCCTCTGTGCAACACACACACACACACACACACACACACACACACACACAAAACAAGGATAAACAAACCATGTGAAAGTGAGGAGGTGCAGAAAAAAAGAAGCAGGCAGTGATGGGACAGTAGTGACAAACTGTCACCACAGCCCCTCACCGCTACAGGCAACCACGCCCAGACCAGATCCTAAAAAGATAAAGGAACTGTTAAGAAAATACAAAAGAAACCCCGTTCTGCATTTGGACTAATCCAAAATATAAATTAAGACCCGATCTTGCGTTAAAACCAGTAAAAAATAGCAGTCATAAAAACATCCAATAATAAAATAAACAGCAGTGGCTCATAAACAGCTGATGCAAGACTGTCTACCCATGTTTATATCTGCTCCAAAATGACCAACACCTGTGTGTGGTACTGATGCAAGACTGTCTACCCATGTTTATATCTGCTCCAAAATGACCAACACCTGTGGCACTAACTAATGGTACGGGAGTTACCGAGGGGCAATAGTTATCGTGACAGGTGATTCCCACAGACCAAGCCAGCTCTGTATAATTTCTACATACCAGTGGAATAGTATTACTTTAACTGCTATAATGAAATTACAAAAGCCCCCCCCCACCCCACCCCACCCCCAAAAAAAATGTAGAGGAAAAAAAATAATAGAATTTTCACCTCCGTGGTCCTGGAATTGGCTAACCTGACTCACATCATCTGGTTGCATTTCTCTATGCTCACACAACCATCTGAGTACCGTGAGGTTCAGCTTTTCTTCAAAATGAAGGAGCCAATCAGTGTGGGTGGGTGGGACTACCACACGACTGGGCGAAGTTGGAGCTAGTGTGACGTAAAGCACCACGGCTAGAGTTCAACCTGAGTGACTGAAGCAGCGCGTCAGTCAAGATGACGGACAGATTCTTCATCTAATCACATGCAAGGATTTTAGATAAGACCCTCCTTTGAAAACTGATCAGTTGTGGAAGGTTCCAGATGGTATCTCACGATAATAATAATAATAATAATAATAATAATAATAATAATAATAATAATAATAATAATAATAATAATAATTATTATTATTATTATTATTATTATTATTATTATATATTAGGGCATTAATGACTTCAGGTTTATTTCAAGTTGACTTATCTGTCAAAGTCAGAGTTGTGTCGACTTGTCATGATGATGTCATCACATTGTCCGCAGAGAAATAACACAGACGCATGGCTAAAAAAATGTCTGTCATGTCTGTCCAGTAATGAGCAGCTTATATTAAAGTTCACTGCAACATAACAATGTCCACTGACACAAACAGCATTTTAACTGCAACAAAACAAAGGCTAACGTTAGCAAAGAGTTTTCTGTTAAATTAAACTGAACAACATCAGTAGGTGAACATATGTCTGCATTTGGTCTGGACCCACGGCTCTAAAACTGAACTGTCCACACGTCTGTCACACGTCCTCACTTTTTATATTGCGTGTAAAAAGTTTAAGGCCAACAGGATGAACACAACACTGTCCATATCATATGTTTGGGGGAAAAAGAGCATGTTGTCATAATGCGGATTGTCTGCGCTGTTTATCACACAGGTTAGCTAGCTAATGCTGCTCGTATCATTCACATTAGCCGATACATCTTTCATCTAAAGTGAAGTATTTCCACACATGCATGTGTGTCTGTGACTTTTGTTTTGTTAGCCCACCACAACTGTCTTACCTGCAGGTGTCTTGTTTATGTCTTACCATACCTGGTTGGGAGAAGAGCCATCACATCCTTACCACCAATAAATTCTTTCTAAACTGTTCTCTGTTTATCTTTTAAAGAATCAATATGCACTGGTTTACACAACACCCTTGAAATTGCGAAATTGAAGTCCAGTTCAGTCTCCTCCATACTAGCCGACATGTTTTTCAAAGTAACTGTGTGGAGAGTCTTCCTCTATTCACACTGGCGGCGCTATGATTACGTCCTAACTGTTAAAACCACGCCCACTGTTCCTGATTGGTCCGTCGACAACAGAATGTCTACGGTGGTTTAACAGACCTGTGTGTGAAGCTCACAAAGCTGAACGGAAGCACAGCAGGGTCAGCTAAAGCCAGACTAACTAAGACGCCCCAGGCTCAAACAATTCACCGTATTCACCTGGTAGCCATTTTTACTCCTGAGGGGTACCTAAGTTAAACACAAGTACACACTTCCATATTTTCAATCACTCGTGAATGTTTGGGTTGGCAACATGCTAGCAGTTCGACCACCACCATTCTACCTGTCATGAGTTAACGATGGACATTGTTGTAAAATGTTCGTATAAGGACTGTAATATTCCAGGGCTGTGTTACTGAAAGGCTACAGTAACTGGGTTGAAGGCTACATACAGTTTCACTAGGCTATAGTGTTGTGCGGGCTACCCACTGGCCAGCGGATATCCGCGGGTGACCCCCGAGTCCGGCGGGCTGGGTCGCAGTATTAATACATATTGCGGATGCGGGTGGGGCGGGTCAGGGACGATCAATACCCACTGAGGTGTGTGTGTGTGTGTGTGTGTGTGTGTGTGCGTGTGTGTGTGTGTGTGTGTGTGTGTGTGTGTGTGCTCGGCTCGTGCATGTGCAAGCCCGTCACTTCCTGTTTTGAATGCTTTTTTATCCCAACTTTTTGTTATTTGTTATTAGCGCCAAATCTCCCTGAACACTCAGAGATAAGAGTGAAAATGTGGGACTTGATCAGGGAGAAGATTAAAACAGGCGATGCGAAGGTTGTACGGAAACGTTGTATGTGTTGGCTTTATAGAGTGATGATGTGGGTGGAGTCTATTTTATGTGCTGGAGTGCATATTGAGACGTTAGAAAGGAGGCAAAAATGATGCTTCATGACTTTTAACATTAGAAGCACAAGGTAAAGATGCTGCGAATGTACTATGTGAGTTTAGAGACAAATTTAAGCTCGCGGGTTGATAGCGGGCGGGTTGGGTTTATCCATACGTGACATCATGCGGGTTGGGCGGGGCGGGCCTAGCCACGTCTTGGGTTTGGGCGGGGCGGATTTCTGTAAAACCCCCTAACCACGCATCACTACTAGGCTAATGGTACCGCTAGCATATCAGTTTACAGCAGGGGTCTCCAACTCCGGTCCTGCATGTTTTACATGTTTCTCTCTTCCAACACACCTGACAGTCATTCTCAGTCTTCTGCAGAGCGTCATGAGAGGCTGATCATTTGAATCAGGTGTGATGGAAGAGAGAAACATCTAAAACATGCAGGACAGTAGCTCTCGAGGACTGGAGTTGGAGACCCCTGGCTTACAGCCATCAACACGCTAAGATAATTTGGTGTCACAGCTACAAACTACTAAGGAAAGGCATGGCCATGAAACAAGGCATACATTGAGTTCTCATTTCACCCTGACTCTACCAAGAACTGAGGCACTTAGGAGATCTGTTATATATGTGTGTCTGGACCCCAGGAAGAATAGTCCTTACCAAGATATGGACTAATGGGGATCCATAATAAAGAATAACCACAAAACGGAAATAATAATGTTGAAATATCACATAGAACGTAGTGTTATGTACTTACACATTACTATTTTCTCATTTCATGGTGACATTAAGTTGATTACATGGCTGTTAGTGCTATTTATCATTGATGCTAGTCTGTTAAGCTAAGCTAAATGTGTTAGCTAATGCATTTCAGTGACATAATTATCCTTATCTTTCTTTGAAATATGGGCCAGGGTCCTCTTTATGTTTTTGATCCATTCACGCCCAAGTGCCTCATCTTTGGGGAAACGATGGAAGGTCTGTCCACGGTACGATCTTTGACTCATTACAGGGTTCTCAAGTCTCACGCAATGAGCCTCAACACCACACATGTCATTTCTCACGCTGACCCACAAAGTTGCGTACTGTGGCCTGAACCAGGGTGACTATTGGTGTAGAATGGACTAGTGGGTGGGGCTTTAATCTGATTTCCAGTATTTTATAGGCTGGTCAACCTGTCAAAAACTTGTGGTACCTCCATGACCACCATGGTGTATGGGTGACTGGAGGAGAAGCAGCTGCAGGTTCGTTTAAAAGTAATTTTAAGTCTTTTACATTTTTTTCTGAGTTGATACTAAATGTTTACTTTGTAATGTTTAGGAACCGTTTACCTGAACTGTGTCAAAGAGCACCTGTGTAAATGCATCAGATGTTATTGGTAGGTTATTGTTGGTGTTAGCGTAGCCACATTATGGACATGGTTAGCTGCATTAGTTTGGCCACATTATGGACATGTTAGCTGCATTAGCTTAGCCACAATATGGACATGTTAGCTGCATTAGCTTAACCACAATATGGACATGTTAGCTGCATTAGCTTAGCCACAATATGGACATGTTAGCTGCATTAGCTTAGCCACAATATGGACATGTTAGCTGCATTAGCTTAACCACAATATGGACATGTTAGCTGCATTAGTTTAGCCACAATATGGACATGTTAGCTGCATTAGCTTAGCCACAATATGGACATGTTAGCTGCATTAGCTTAACTACAATATGGACATGTTAGCTGCATTAGCTTAGCCACAATATGGACATGTTAGCTGCATTAGTTTAGCCACATTATGGACATGGTTAGCTACGTTAGCTTAGCCACAATATGGACATGGTTAGCTACGTTAGCCTTGTGATTATCGGCTCAATTTATATATATATATATATATATATATATATATACACACACACACACACACTGGGTAGAACATCGTATACCCAAGATAACCCTGTATGGTGAACTTTCCACTGGCCACGGTGTCAGATGGGCACCAAAGAAGCATTACAAGGACTCCCTGAAGAAATCCCTCGGTGCCTGCCACATTGACCATCACCAGTGGTGTACTCTGGCTGCTGACCGCGTCTCCTGGTGTCACATCATCCAACAGGCTGTCTCCTCTTTTCAGGAGTCCGTCAAAAACTAACCTGAGGGAGAAACGCTGCAAGAGGAAAAATCGCCAAGCATCAACAGTTGCACCTGATGTGACCTTTGACTGTAGCCGCACCTGGCTACCTCGCATTGGCCTTGTCAGCCACGAACGTGCCTGTAGTCGACGTGGGCAACCCCCTTCATGAAATCTTCGTTGGCGAAGTCAAGCCAAGATATATATATATATAATGTATTATAATTTAATTAATCATTTCTATTAATCTGGTATATTGATCACATTAGTGTATTGTTGATTGAATCTTGAATATTTAATACAGATAATATTGTATTGAATTTTGTGTTCAGTTAAATTTCTGAATCATTATTTTTGAATGGTCATTCACTGATTGTTTATTACGTGGTTTGTCTTAGTTTCAATATGGTCCTAATTTTAAATCAAATATTCAGTCTGTGTTACTATGTCCTAGTCTTCTGGTCACTAACCTTTTACCATATAATTACTGTTACATTACATAGACCTTTAATAATATTCACACACATATTAGCCTTTGTAGTTTTATAATAACACATATACTACACTAGTTTCATCAGTGACAGACAACTGTGGTTTTCAGTGCACCGGTCAGGCACAAATTCCCTGGTTGGTTTTTTGCCCAAATTCACCCGTTTGATACCTGGGAGGTCGGTCTGGGTTCAGAATGCCCCCGATTGATACTTGGGGGGTCGGTCTGGGTTCAGAATGCCCCCGATTGATACTTGGGGGGTCGGTCTGGGTTCAGAATGCCCCCGATTGATACTTGGGGGGTCGGTCTGGGTTCAGAATGCCCCCAATTGATACCTGGGAGGTCGGTCTGGGTTCAGAATGCCCCCGATTGATACTTGGGGGGTCGGTCTGGGTTCAGAATGCCCCCGATTGATACTTGGGGGGTCGGTCTGGGTTCAGAATGCCCCCGATTGATACTTGGGGGGTCGGTCTGGGTTTAGAATGCCCCCGATTGATACTTGGGGGGTCGGTCTGGGTTCAGAATGCCCCCGATTGATACCTGGGAGGTCGGTCTGGGTTCAGAATGCCCCCGATTGATACCTGGGGGGTCGGTCTGGGTTCAGAATGCCCCCGATTGATACTTGGGGGGTCGGTCTGGGTTCAGAATGCCCCCGATTGATACTTGGGGGGTCGGTCTGGGTTCAGAATGCCCCCGATTGATACTTGGGGGGTCGGTCTGGGTTTAGAATGCCCCCGATTGATACTTGGGGGGTCGGTCTGGGTTCAGAATGCCCCTGATTGATACTTGGGGGGTCGGTCTGGGTTCAGAATGCCCCCAATTGATACCTGGGGGGTCGGTCTGGGTTCCAAAGGCCAGTTTTCTGTCCCAGTTCAACTCTGGTCCATATTCTTATGTCCATGTCTTCTACCTGTTCTTCTCTGTTTTCACTCCTTAGTTCAAGGGGTTCAGGTCCAGTCCTTCAGGACCACTATCCTGCATGTTTTAGACCACAGCTGTCAAACATGTGGCCCGGGGGCCAAAGCTGGTCCACCAAAGGGTCCAGTCCAACTGGTGGATGAATTTATGAAATGAAAAAATGACACTGAAGATATTAAAGATGTTTAAATGATTTTAGGTTAATTTAATGTAAAGTGGGTCAGAGCAGTAAAATACTGTCATAATAAACTATAAATAATAAAAACACACTGACATTATTTTGAATGAAAACAACATTTACAGATGATTCTTTAACAACAATGTAAATAAGTAAATGTGTTGAGTGTGTGTCATGTGACCAATATTCTGTTACTGTGTTTTAATTGATCCATAGTGATCTGGAAGGTATGATGCACATGTAGAAATGATCAACTAACACTTAACAATTAATGTATTTTTCTGCTGAATGTCAGGGGTGGTTAATATTTAATATTTGTTCAAGTAAAGTTCACACATGGAAACATTTTCTTTATAGATGTTTGACTATTTTACTCCAAAACACAAGTTTTTATTCTGTTATTCTTTATATAATTGTACTTGTTTAGGTCAGTTAAGATCATATTGGACTGAATGTGGCCCCTGAACTAAAATGAGTTTGACACGGTTTTAGATGGATCCATTTTCTAACTCACCTGATTCAAACCCTTTGAAATGTTCTCCTCTTCCAGGAGCTGAAGGTCATTATCAGGTTCTACAGTTTGGTCAAACACGCCGGATAGTGGACCCAGGACCAGGACTGGACTCTCCAGGACCAGGACTGGACTCTCCAGGACCAGGACTGGACTCTCCAGGACCAGGACTGGACTCTCCAGGACCAGACCCCTGCTGCTCTGGTTAATATTTTTCACTCTTTTCCTCGTCTCATCCTTTTGTTCTGTCTTTAAGTGTTGACCTTTGACCTGTAGTCTTCATGTTTCAGCTCTTTAGTATTTTTCGTTAGTCATTTGTTTATGGGGTGGCCCTGATGATGATAATTCTGAACTTTTCTGTGTTGGTATGAACAGGTCAGTGTCGCTAGTGTGTTTATACAGCTGTAGTGAGTTAGCCAATCAGAACACAGGTCTGAAATAGGCGGTGTTGGCAACATTTTGTGACAAAATCGCTAACCCCATGTCTCCTGTCCCTGCCTCAATCTCACTCCAAAGTTGTCTTAAAAACTTGAGAGCCCTGAATCTTTGAGGATGGACATTTGAGGACGTAGCAGTGAGGTGCTATTGGTGTGAGGAAAATGTTGTGTGTAGCAACATGTGTCGTGTACCCCTTAATGTCAACTATATGTATGGACTCCCAATCATCTAAAAAAATGCTTCCCTTTCAAATCTAAACTCAAAATTTCAGACGTGCATACTCTCTCTCTTCACATGGTCCCCCCTTCTCATTTATTGTCTTATATATTGTTTTTATCTTGCGACAGTCCAGTTACATTCCTCCTCATTTATGTATTTTATATTGTTGTTTTTATCTTGTTATATTCCTGTACAGCAACCTTGGGTGTCTTGAAAGGCGCTTTCAAATAAAGTGTATTATTATTATTATTATTATTATTATTAAGTTCAGCCAAATAACATATTTAATTCATCAAAATCAACCCACCTGATATACTGAAATTGTTAAAATAAGAGTAACTTTCAGTCAAAAAAAATATTTGAATCCAAACTGGTGTTGGGTTTTCATGGCCTCTGTGTAGAATGTGTGGAAGAAAAGTAGTTTTAGTTCCAAGTAAAGAACAAGGTAGACATAGAAGATGAAAGTGTTAGTCTGTATTTGTCACGTGTCTCACCATATTTGAATCAGTGTGCAGAAGTGTTAGGTAACACATACAAACACATTATAAACAGCACATTAAAGGACCATGAGGATAGTTAACAGCACACCTACAGTTGGTCACAGATCTACTACAACTGAAAACAGCTCAATTAAAAAGGTGGAGAGGAGATCTTGGAAAACAAGTTATATTTTGAAACCACGGCTTCAAAAATACATGAACACGCTGCTGTGTGGAGCAATCGCAGAGGTTCACCAGAACATCAGTTAGCTAACACATTGTTTGGTCAATATCTTTGATTTCCTCACTGACAGGGTGAATACTATACCCTTAACCAATTAGTATCTGAAGATATTATATAAACATGTTATCTTATCAATGGAGTAGAAACAGAGCCCCATTAGCATTAGCTTTTCCGCTGTTAGCCAACACCAGCGCTGGAAAGCTGTACCGATGCTCATTCTCATCCTGTTTCATTCTTCGTGTCCTTTATCCTCGCAGTTGCTTTTTCAATAACAGTTTTTACTTGGTAGATGTTAGATTGGAACGGACGGACGGATGGACGGACGGGGGCGGTGCTCAGGACGTTCTCCATTGGACATTCGAGGCAATTTCAACACTGAGATAGTTCAGTGGATCATAACAATGTAAATTTTTACATTTCACACTTTTGAAAGATCTGGCAAAATCTATCCAGACCACGAGGACGTATTGAATGAGTCACTACTTTAATGAGGTTCAGAAGAATGTAATAAATAAAAAACTATATTTCATCCTTGTGGTGTTTACATTTGACAAAACACTCCACATGAAAGAAAAAAAATAAAATAAAAGAACGATAAGAAGAAATATATCCAATGAAATGAACCTGTTCAGTTTTTGACTGAGCTGCATCAGTGTCATTTTTAACCCTTGTGCGGTCTTCCAGGTTAAAGTGACCCACAAATGTGCCTTTTCATACGTACTGTACGGTGCCATTGCTTCCTACTGAAGACAGTCAAATATCCTTGGGGGTTGACGAGTCTTTGGAAGTGAACCCTGGAACCTGGCTCTTTAAGACGTGATCGTAGGACACCAGCCTGTGGGCCTTGTACGGAGGACCGCACAAGGGTTAAGGACAGCAAGGAAATCTGCAGCTGCTCAGAACGTCCACACCTTAGCCCCGCCCCCCCGTCCGTCCGTTCCCATGTAGCATCTTCCTTTTTACTTTGGTTTTCCTGGTGGTTGTCGTCTTTTCATAACTGTTTATGGGAGTGGACTGATGTTTGATGGACGTATGAGGAGCCAATCATTGAAAAGATGATCACTACAATGATTGGCCACAGTTTTTCTCTGGTTCCACCCTCTAGACTGGACTAAACATTTGGGTTTTTTTGCAAACTTTCTATTTCAGCGATATGGGATCATGACGAGGTTTTCAAGCAACATGGTAAATGTTCCCAAAAAAGATCTCCCACCCCACGTTTAATGTACAATGCAAAACAAGTTTGATTTCTTAATATTTTAGATAGAGAAGGTGATTCATGACTGATGTGGCAATTAAAATGAAAAAAAACATTGTTTAGACCACTCTGAAGTACATACGTGTTTCACTTTGTGAAGGGAAATCGTGGAATACTTTAGCTTTCAAACATAAATAAAAATAAATAAACATCAGCATAAACAAATATGAAAAAAGGAGTTATACAGAGGTAAAAAGTAAACAAACAAAGGAGTGTAATATTGACTTCCATCTGTGTGAAACATGTATGTGTTCATTTTGTGTTGAATTAATAATGATGGGTTGTAAGTTAATACTTCTTACTCCCTTTCACAGAAACAGATTAATCCTTTTGAGATGGTCCTGATCATACAGGGTAAATAAAAAATAAACCATGGATATTCTCTGTTACAAATTCAAGACATTAACAGTTTTTTTGATAATAAATCATTTCAAAAGAGTTAAAATCAAAATAAGAAACTGTCTCAGGGTAGAACATCAGAACTGTCCGGCTCAATTTATCAAAAGTATTTAGTAAAACCTAAAAAATAATAACAACCAAAAACTCAATATATTATTTGGTTCTATCTTTTGTTTCTAGTTTGATTTTATTATATTTCTATGTTTGTTGCTGACCTTTGACCTCTTCTGTTTGTGCTTTGTGTTCCCTACAAACTGCTATACTTTTATTTCTTTTATATCATGTACAAAAATGCAATTCGCATTGACATATAAAAGTTTTTTAAAAAGTCCTTCATCTTCCTGTAAGAGTTCCTAAATGGTTCCATAATGAGTTCATTAATAAATTAGGACAAAAAGAGAGTGGACAAAAATAATTTTGACATCATCCAAGTTTCCTGGTGATGCAACAGGAAATAAACCAGCAAATGACTGAAACTGCTGGTCTGATGATATATGTATATATATATATATATATATATATATATATATATATATATATATATATATATACAAACAATCTGAACAAAGGCCTTAGACATCCTGGGGGGACTGAAAGACATCCAATAATGGACTGGAGTGTCTAAAACTGTATTTGTTGAAGTGAAGACAAGCCTCAGGTGTGATTATTAGAATGATCTCATTCCTAACAGCGATCACACATGTCATAGACTCGATGAGAAACAGCCTCAGACTGATTCTGTAACTTAAAATACAACTATTATATATGAAAGTAATACATGAAAAAAGTCTGTTTTTAACCATGATTCCAAATGTCATTAAGTGTGACGGTGGATATCGACACAAAATTTGGCAAAATTGATCCAAAAATAAAATAAAATCAAGAGATTGTAATAAAATGCGACGTGTGTGTATTTCCTTTTTGGTCCAGTGAGTTGGCAGTGTGTGTCTTTACCACCATGTGATCTTAAACTCATAGATGGGCCTCTTACAGTAGTAATGATTGATCAGGTGTTTATCGCAGACGCCAATGCACTGCTGTTCAGCCGATATACCGCGGTCGGCCAGGTCGCTGACAATGCAGTGCAGAAGGTCGTAAACATCCGCCACTGCCTCCCAAGGTCCAAAAGAAACATCGACTTCACAATGATGCTCAAACAGCTTGGCCTCGCTGTCTGAGCGTTCAAACCTCAGAGAGTTAAACAGAGGTCGTTCGTATGGGGTGATCGGCATCTCTTCCTTATAGACACAGATCTTCAACTTTGCAAATCGGGCCTTTTTCTGCATAGCCCTCAGTTTGGCGATCTCCACAATACGCTCCAGATTGTCTGAAATGAAGAAAGAGGAAAAAAAAGACAGTATTAAAAAAAGTGTTTAGTCACAGATAGTGCTCTGTCCTCGTCTGTCCTCGTCTGTCCTCGTCTGTCCTCGTCTGTCCTAGTCTGTCCTCGTCTGTCCTAGTCTGTCCTCGTCTGTCCTCGTCTGTCCTCGTCTGTCCTCGTCTGTCCTCGTCTGTCCTCGTCTGTCCATTGTGTCCTTTGGTAAAACACTTCACCCTTTTTGTGTCTTCTTACATTCAACACTGGATGCCATGGGGGTAAAATTACATATGGCTGCTATGGGCGTGTCCAAACCAATATTTGGATGGTTCTAAAATAGACTGAGGCAGGATGTAGGAAAATGTTTCTATTGAAAATCCAAAAGCATTTCATGTTAATGTTTGTCACACAGTGTTTTTAGGGGGTTTGAAAGGTGTTGAAATCAAATCTTCTGAATGCTGGCCTCAACAATGTCCCATAATGCCTCAAAATGGAGAAATCCAATATGGCCGCCACAGCCAGGTCCAAATCTAATGAATGAGTTAACTTTAATGATTGAGTTAACTTTATGACTGTAGAAGGAAAAACATGAATGTAATGTGCTTTTATAGATCAGAATGTTTAACTAACCCGTCAGCATGTTTAACTAACCCGTCAGCATGTTTAACTAACCCGCCATGGCAGCAGTATTAATCCATTGTTAACATTACTTGTGGAGGTTCTACTTCTTCACCTTTGGGGTCAAATGTGGATCAAGTGCAGAACAAGAGTTTTATTTAGTTTTCCATGTTGCTCTTATACTCAAACGCTTTTTTATTATTTTCCTGTGAACAGTGAAATCAGACGGACTTGAAGGGGTTCCTAGCCTCTTCCAAATGTAACTGGAGTACTTGTGTCAGTTCTAACACTGTTAGTGTCAGTGTAAAGGCAGAACCTTCACGTTACCTTTGTAGTACGGCAGCAGGTCAAGGAAAGCCTGACGTACTTTTTGCCCCGTTAGTGGTTGAGTGTCCTCCAGTCTGTCCAGCAGGGGGCCCAGGGCGTAGTACTGAGCCTCTCTGTGAACCGCCTGCACTCGGTCCCTGTGCGGAAGTTCACCCTCTCTGAGGAAGTTCAGGATGTCCCTTTAGACAAAAGCACATATGTGACCCGCCACCACCAAACCAGGCATAAGTGGCGCTGAGCCGTTCAGAGCTACAGCCAAATTTAGGCTGGAAGGTGATTTCTTATTAGTGTTTACACCTTATCAAAAAACGGTACCTTAACACCTCTATGTTCACTTCCTGTGGTCATTACATTGAAATCCAATCAATAAAGGTGTTTATTGAGTCAATTATTTAAGCGGCGACAAAAGTTCAGGTATTGCTGAGCAAAGACAAAGACGACTTCCACCTCTTTTCGCCGAACAAAACGATCTCCGTTCCGTGGGTAAACACCCAAGTGTTTGGTACGAGGTAAAAGCTTATATTGAATGTTCTGTCCAATGGTGTAAGCCAAATGATTATAATACGTCACACTTCTGTCCTATTATTATAATATATAAAACTTCTGTGACATGTCCATCAGAGTGTCCTTTAACATCTGTCAACAATTTGTGTCAATCGGATACAAATTATTATGCGTTGCTAAGGACTTCCTACCCCAAAACAGTCCAAAACTTTAACGGACAATATCTAAAAATATGCAAATTGTAAAATATGTCCAAATGTGGATATTAAAATGACCATAACTTTGGTTCTACTTGTGATAGAAACATCATTTTTTCACCATCTTAAACCTTAGTTTACACTCTACCAAGATACACACATAACTCTGTTTGGATTTACACACACTTATGCCTGGTTTACTGGTGGTGGGTCACATATTACCCTGCCGTGCTCACACCTATCATTCTTACTTCACTAGAGCTTTAGCTCAGCTTGGACATCTGTCTATGCAGTATTCTCTGTAACTGGCAGAATATAATTGATCAATCTTTGATGAGGGATAATTGACTGTGACATAAATGTATGATATGACAAACATTAGACACAAATATTCACACCTGTGTTTCAGATGTTAAAGGGACACTTCAGTATTTTTCAGATGAATGTGTTTGTCATCAGTGTCTTTACTGTGGTGCACCCACACTAACTCCGCCCCTCTCTTCTGACTACGCCCTTTTACTCTGGTGCACCCACAGTGACTTACCCCCGACACTGTCCTGTGAGCCCAGTTCTGGTCCAGTTTTGGTCAAAGCCAAAGTAGTCCCGGCAGGTTTCCTGGGGTCAACAAAATAAGGCTAGGTTTATATGAAGATGATGAAAAAAGAAGAGAAAAAAGTGTCGCCTCATCTTCAGTTTTTCATCCACGTTTAGACGAATGTATTCCGAAGGAAATCCTTGTTTATATGAAGATGCAACAGTAAGAAAAATACGATTGGATAGTCCTGCCGGGACACTAGGTGGTACTGTGATAGACCCGCCCACATGTCCTTTTCTTATTTTGATGTTTGTAATTGTCCACTCCACATCCCAGACGCAGCGGTGGAGATAGCGGGGCGCACTCTGCTCCGGGCGGATAGGTCCGCTGCTTCAGGTAAGAGCAGAGGCGGAGGTCTGGCGCTGTATGTACACAACGCCTGGTGTACAGCCACACGCACCGTCAGAACATTCTGCTCTCCTGATTTGGAATACCTGGCGGTGAAATGCCGACCGTTCAAGCTGGTCAGAGAACTTTCCGCCATTGTTATCGTGGCCGTCTACATCCCACCGCGGGCTAATGCTAAGCTAGCATTAGAGGAGCTCTACAGCGTGCAGATGAACGACAACCCGGAGGCGGCTGTGATCGTGGCGGGAGACTTCAACCACGTCGAACTAAAGGCGGTGTTTCCCAAATTCCACAAATACATAAACTTCCCCACCAGAGACAATAACATTCTAGACCAGGTGTACTGCAACATCCCTGCTGCTTACAAGGCTGTAGCAGCTCCACACCTGGGCATGTCAGACCACATCTCAGTGGCCCTTATACCGGCATACAAGCCTCTGGCCTGCAGAACTAAGCCGACCACCAGGACAATACAGGTTTGGACTGAAGAAGCCTCCTCTGCACTCCAGGACTGCTTTGAACACACAGACTGGTCTGTGTTCAGTGAAGAGGCAGACTTGGAGGAGTATACATCATCTGTACTGTCATATGTTCAGTTCTGCACGGACGCTGTCCTCCCAGTCAAGACCATCACAGTGTTTCCTAACCAGAAACCATGGCTGGACAGCACTGTGAGGTCCCTGCTGAAAGCCTGTGACACTGCCTACAGATCTGGAGACAGGCTGGCTTATAGCAGGGCCCGAGCAGAGCTGAAGAAAGGCATCCAACAGGCCAAGCTCCGGTACAAGGACAAAGTTGAAGATCACTTCAACAACAACAACCCCCGGAACATGTGGAAAGGCATCAGGACCTTGACAGACTACAGGACCAACACCCAGCTCGTCAGCCACGACTCTACCCTGCCTGACACTCTAAACAGCTTCTTTGCTCACTTCGACACATCAGGCAGCAGAGAAGCTACACACCTACCGGAGGAGCAGCACCAGCCCCTCGTCCTGCAACAACACCAGGTTTCATCCACCCTGAGGAGGCTCAACACCCGCAAGGCTGCGGGACCGGACAAGGTGTCAGGCCAGACGCTGAGAACATGTGCCGACCAGCTGGGAGGAGTGTTCCTGGACATCTTCAACCTGTCCCTGCAGCTGTCCATGGTTCCTGAGTGTCTCAAGTCCTCCACCATCATACCGATACCCAAGAAGACATCCCCCACCTGCCTCAATGACTATAGGCCTGTTGCTCTGACCCCTGTAATTATGAAGTGCTTTGAGCGGATTCTTCTCAGGCACATCAGAGGCCTCATCCCCTCGGACCTGGACAGCCTTCAGTTTGCCTACAGAGGGAATCGGTCCACAGAGGATGCTGTCTCCATCACCCTGCACACAGCCCTCACACACCTCCAGCAGCCCAACACCTACGCCAGGATGCTGTTTGTAGACTTCAGCTCAGCCTTCAACACCATCATCCCAGACAAGCTGGTGCTGAAGCTACGCGCAGTGGGTCTGCCTGCGTCACTGTGCCACTGGATCAGGGACTTTCTCACCAACAGGTCTCAGGTGGTGAGAATAGGGAACAAAACATCATCCCCTCTGGTACCCAGCACAGGCACGCCACAGGGCTGTGTGCTCAGCCCGGTCCTCTTCACCCTGTTCACCCACGACTGTGCTGCCATCCATCCCACCAACACAGTTGTGAAGTTCGCGGACGACACTACAGTAGTGGGTCTCATCTCAGATAACAACGAGACCCACTACAGAGAGGAGGTACACCAGCTCACACAATGGTGTTCAACCAACAACCTGGTGCTGAACACAGGGAAGACCAAGGAGATGGTCGTGGACTTCAGGAGGTCCAGGAAGACTGATCACGCCCCCCTCCTCATGGACGGAGAAGTGGTGGAGCGTGTGGACAACATAAAGTTCCTGGGTCTACACCTCACATCCGACCTCTCCTGGTCCCTGAATACCTGCCACCTGGTGAAGAAGGCCCAACAAAGGCTCTTCTTCCTCAGGAAACTGAAACGGGCTGGACTCTCCTCTCGGTTGCTCGTGAACTTCTACAGGGCGACAATTGAAAGCATCCTTTGTCTCAGTGTGAGCGTGTGGTATGGCAGATGCACGACACAGGAGAGGAAACAACTGGCACGGGTGGTCACAACTGCACAGGGCATCGTGGGCTGCCCCCTCCCTGACTTGGACTCAATATATGCAGGCCGAGTCAAGAAGAGGGCAAGAGCCATCGCCATGGACCCCAGCCACCCAGGCCACAGACTGTTTGTACCGCTTCCATCAGGAAAGCGGTACAGGAACATCCGCACCACCACTAACAGACTAAAAGACAGTTTCTTCCCCAGAGCGGTCAAAGCTATCACCCCCCCTTCCGCCGGCACTGCAGGACAATAGACTGAATCACTGCACACTGCACTTCGCCACCCACGCAACCACACCTTAGTGTATATATGCATATGCACAACGTATATATACACATACAGACATGTATATTTTCTCTCGTATTTGCACATAATTCTATTTATCTCATTTTATTTATTTCATTTTATTTTATCTTATTCTATTCTGTTTTTATTGCATGCCAGTTGGTTTATCTTGTTTCATTTTGTTATCTTTTACACGGGGGTTGCACTGAAAATTTCACTGACATGCAAATGCTCAGTGACAATAAAGACATCTTGAATCTTGAATCTGTTCATCTATGGTATGTGTTAATGTCTGTACAATAACTGAAACCACTACTGTACATTTACTACAGCTGCTAATGCTAATGCTAATGCAGCTTGAAGATCTGTGGGATCCAGGTTGTCCCACATGTTTGTTGCTTTACCTGCTCTGTGTATGAATGTAATGTGAAAGTGTAAGTGATGTAAACATGTGACGTAAAGACACACGCAACGTGAACATGTGCGTTTCTTGCTGTTTAGATGGAGACATGACCCAGCGAGTCTTCACCACGTCCCACTGTGGAAGGAGTCTGAACATTTGTTTGTTCACACCCTGACAACGTGGGCTTCGTGTAAATAAGACGCTTCTGATAAAAAATGCTGTCGTATTTAGCCACAATCGTCCTTGTGTAAATGACCCCAAAACCGGTTTCTTCTCAAAACACTATGTGTTGGAATGAGTGATTTATTTACATAACAAAAACTCACACCTCATAATTGCTTGGAACTACTTTCTCTCAATAGCGATCAATGCACTAGCGTTGTCACTGCTAACAGTTGTGTGTCTTATCGAACTACATTCATCAGTTATTGGTCAGTGGTAGTGGCTGCTACGTGCAGGTGCACAGCTGTTAGCAGTGACGTGCATTGATTATTTTGGTCATTCTATTTCATTTTACTGAATATTTTTGGTCATTTTACAGAATATTTTTTTCTGTGCATCTTATCAAACTACTTTCATCAGTTGTTGGGCCGTGTTAGCTGTTAGCAGTGTTAGCTGTTAGCAGTGCTACGTGCAGGTACACAGCTGTTAGCAGTGACAATGCTAGCACATTGATCACTATTTAGAGAAAGTAGCTCCAAACAATTACGAGGTGTGAGTTTTTGTTCAGTGACAGTTTTGTTATGTAAATAAATCACTCATTCCAACACATACTGTTTTAAGAAGAAACAGGTTTTATTTTGTTGACCCCAGGAAACCTGCCGGGACTACTTTAGCTTTGACCAAAACTGGACCAGAACTGGGCTCACAGGACACTGTGGGGGGTAAGTCACTGTGGGTGCACCAGAGTAAAGGGGCGGAGTCAGAAGAGAGGGGCGGAGTCAGTGTGGGTGCACCAGAGTAAAGACACTGATGACAAACACATTCATCTGAAAAATACTGAACTGTCCCTTTAAAGTTTGATTGGCTCAAAATGTTCTCCATCTGATTAACAGCAAGACGAAGTGTATTATTTTTGGCTCACTCAATTTGCATGTCGGTGCGCTGTCCAACCTCCTGACTGTCCCCTGGGTGTGATGTTGGACACTGAGCTCAGGTTGGACAGGCAGACGTAGTTTGGCTAAAGTCAAACCATTTGTATGTGGTACAGACCTGGTTAAGTCATCCAGAACTTTAAAAGCCTTTTACTACGGCCTCCCTCAGTCATGACTCCATCATCTTCAGTTAGTTCAGAACAAACTCCCCCAGACTCAACCACCCCCCCATCCTTGTTTTTTTTTTTAATCACACTGGCTTCCAGTTAAATTTCAGATTTAATTACCTCCACCAAGGAGGTTATGTTTTTGTCACAGCTGGTTTGTTTGTTGGTTTGTGTACAACATAACTAAAACTAATGGATGCATTTTGATTCCATGTTCAGGGTATGGTGGTCATGGGGAGATCAACACGTCTGTCATACCCTGACTTTTTTTTTCTCTTGCCTCTCAGAATTGTCTAAAAGTAAAATACTTTATTCCATCTTATCATTGAGGCATGAATTTTTATTTCTTTATTTTTTCCTCCTACCTTTTATATTTTATTTTATAATGGTGTCATTTACAGCTGTGATACCATTTTATTTCCATTAAATGACTTGATTTGTTCTGGTGTGCTTACAAATAAATATATATATATATAATATATATATATATATATATATATATATATATATATATATATATA
>CM035796.1:1201538-1219038 GCA_020466265.1 Siphamia tubifer
TTCAATGACCATCTGCCGGTCCAGTCTAAGACCCAGGCTTCAATGACCATCTGCCGGTCCAGTCTAAGACCCAGGCTTCAATGACCATCTGCCGGTCCAGTCTAGGACCCAGGCTTCAATGACCATCTGCCGGTCCAGTCTAGGACCCAGGCTTCAATGACCATCTGCCGGTCCAGTCTAGGACCCAGGCTTCAATGACCATCTGCCGGTCCAGTCTAGGACCCAGGCTTCAATGACCATCTGCCGGTCCAGTCTAGGACCCAGGCTTCAATGACCATCTGCCGGTCCAGTCTAGGACCCAGGCTTCAATGACCATCTGCCGGTCCAGTCTAGGACCCAGGCTTCAATGACCATCTGCCGGTCCAGTCTAGGACCCAGGCTTCAATGACCATCTGCCGGTCCAGTCTAGGACCCAGGCTTCAATGACCATCTGCCGGTCCAGTCTAGGACCCAGGCTTCAATGACCATCTGCCGGTCCAGTCTAGGACCCAGGCTTCAATGACCATCTGCCGGTCCAGTCTAGGACCCAGGCTTCAATGACCATCTGCCGGTCCAGTCTAGGACCCAGGCTTCAATGACCATCTGCCGGTCCAGTCTAAGACCCAGGCTTCAATGACCATCTGCCGGTCCAGTCTAAGACCCAGGCTTCAATGACCATCTGCCGGTCCAGTCTAGGACCCAGGCTTCAATGACCATCTGCCGGTCCAGTCTAGGACCCAGGCTTCAATGACCATCTGCCGGTCCAGTCTAGGACCCAGGCTTCAATGACCATCTGCCGGTCCAGTCTAGGACCCAGGCTTCAATGACCATCTGCCGGTCCAGTCTAGGACCCAGGCTTCAATGACCATCTGCCGGTCCAGTCTAAGACCCAGGCTTCAATGACCATCTGCCGGTCCAGTCTAAGACCCAGGCTTCAATGACCATCTGCCGGTCCAGTCTAGGACCCAGGCTTCAATGACCATCTGCCGGTCCAGTCTAGGACCCAGGCTTCAATGACCATCTGCCGGTCCAGTCTAGGACCCAGGCTTCAATGACCATCTGCCGGTCCAGTCTAGGACCCAGGCTTCAATGACCATCTGCCGGTCCAGTCTAGGACCCAGGCTTCAATGACCATCTGCCGGTCCAGTCTAGGACCCAGGCTTCAATGACCATCTGCCGGTCCAGTCTAGGACCCAGGCTTCAATGACCACATCAACTATAAACAAAAAAAATATTTAAAAATCACAATTCATGACAGAATACTGGATGTTTCCAGACTTTATAATTAGCCATGTCATATATGCTTGAAACCAGTTTAAAAATTATTTGGTGCCATCATGCAAAAGGTACTAAATTATTCATAAAATAATCATTATGGTTTAAAGCACAGGTGTCAAACATGCGGCCTGGGGGCCAAAATCGGCCCACCAATGGGTCCAACCTGGCCCCTGGGATGAATTTGTGAAATGCAAAAATTACACAGAAGATATTAATAATTAAGAATGTTACATTTATTTGGCATCAATTCAGTCTAAAATGGATCAAACCATAATCACAAAATCTGAAAAATTAAATGAAAAATGTGATTCTTTGTTTCAGTGTAAGAAAATGGAAATAAATAGACTAGCCTGTTAAAAAAATGTGAATAACCTTAACCGTATGTGAAATTTTACCAATATTTTAAATGTGTGTATTATCTTTAAGATGTAATGTAAAGTCAAAACCTCAAGTGCAATATTGTTAATACTGCACTTTTATTGAAAACCTGTTCATGTTTTCAACACATGATGGAATTTTACTATTTTTGTTAAAAGTTGACATTTGTACGTTTTTATCCTATTCTATTATTTTACTGGTGTGGCCCACTTTATTCCATATTAGGCTCAATTTGGCCCCTGAAATAAAAATTAATTTGACCTCCCTGATCTACCTGGTCGGAAAATTAAATGGAGGTAAAGGCACGATTTTCACTGAAAAATACAGGAGTTAAGTTTGAACATAGATGCTGATAAATCACTGAAAAAAAAACCTGAGCCTTCAGAGCTTCCACAAAAGTTTATACAGTTCATTAAATTACTAGTACTTTACAATTTAAGGAACTGTATAGAAAAGGTTTTTTTAAATATACTAGGAAGGAAGAAATAAATACTGGTTGAAAGTACAATGTTCGTCAGGATCAGTGATGTATAAACGACCCATAAACCGACTGCTATTTTAATGAACACGCTCACAACCCACACCACAAGAAATAGATTTGAAAAGGACAAACCGGACCCGCTTCTGGACCCACATTTTTAAAAAGGAGTCAATGGTCTTCATGAACATCACCTTTGACCTTACTCACATACCTGAACATCACATGACCTTTGACCTTACTCACATACCTGAACATCACATGACCTTTGACCTTACTCACATACATGAACATCACATGACCTTTGACCTTACTCACATACCTGAACATCACATGACCTTTGACCTTACTCACATACCTGAACATCACATGACCTTTGACCTTACTCACATACCTGAACATCACATGACCTTTGACCTTGCTCACATACCTCAACATCACATGACCTTTGACCTTACTCACATACCTGAACATCACATGACCTTTGACCTTACTCACATACCTGAACATCACATGACCTTTGACCTTACTCACATACCTGAACACCACATGACCTTTGACCTTACTCACATACCTGCATTTCTTTCTGTGTTTAAATTCCATGTCATTGTTTGTAAGTTAATATGTTTATAAATATGTTTGTTTTGCTTCATCATTCAAAAGTTATCAACGCTAACGCAGCATCTAAACCTGTAACACCCAAAGACACGTTTGAACCTGGTTTCCATGGAAACCAAAACACATCTTTAAAAATTTCAGCCAATGTGTCCCAAACCTTAGTGTTTTTGTTTGGATGTTTGTTTATTTCCTCTCTCTCTCTCCATACCGTAGGATACTGACCACCATGGACGACACTTTCACCAACATTCACTGAATAAACTTTATTTACCAAATTATTTTAATGTTTATATAAAACGACCCGACCGTTCACAACTCCAATATTAAAAATATTTTTCATGTCCCACAACTGCAGGTGACCGTGGGCACCCGCTCCCTTCGGGTCAGCCGGGGCATCACTGGTCAGGGCACTTATGAATAATTCTGTGTATATAAGGAACATGTGGACAGCACTGGTTCATCCTATTCATTTGGAACAGAAGTACTTTTGTAAATGGGTTTCTTTAGGCGGGTTTCCACGATCAGAACTTTGGGGTCATTTTACAAGAACTTTCCACTGACCGGGCCATTCCAACTTTTACAGGAACCATCAGAGTTCCTGCTCGAGGGTAGGTACTGGAGAGCGGCCCGGTAGAGTCGCTGGGCAGAAGTCACGCAGATTGGTTGTTGCAAGTGACATCATCAGATCACGACAAACTCCAGAGTAGTTACTGCAGGAAGTTTAGAACACGACGAAGCAGAAGAAGATAGAATGTTCCAGAAGAGTGTCTAGTCTGGTTGTGATTTCCTCCTCTGCTGCTGCTTAGTTTTGATGCTTTTTATTAGTGACGTTACCATAGCAACTGACGCGATATGATGACGTTATCTTAAGGTTCTTACAGGGACGCCTGAGAGGACCGGGCTAACTCATGACCCGCTCAAAGTACGTACCACAAAAAGTCCAGGAAGTTCCCATAGTGGAAACACTTTTTGTTACAGTAATAGACACATGTTTCATGGAATAGTTGTGTTTAACATCTATTTGTTTTTGACACAATTGATAAATTATTACGTCTGACAAAGAGGTTTTAAATTCAACTCCATTTGTCTGTCTGTGTCTGTCAGCAGGATTACGCAAAAAAGTTCTGAATGGATTTTGATTAAACTTTCAGGAATGATAGACAATGGGTCAAGGAAGAACCCATTAGAGTTTGAGCAATGAAGGTCAAAGGTCAAGGTCACAGTAAAGGTCAACATTTAAAACACATCAGTGGTAATATCTCGGGTGTTTTTTTTTTCATTCACATGGTCTGACCTTTGACCCCTAACCTTCAGACATCAGATGGGTCAACACCTATAACCATAACCTTTGACCCCTAACCTTCAGACATCAGATGGGTCAACACCTATAGCTCCATCACGTCACGTATGAATGAAAAATCAAACCATGGTGAAGGTCTGCTGTGTCTGACTGCCTTGTTTTCTGTTGTATTGTTTATTTTATATGTTCAAAATAAAGTAAAAAAAAAACAAAAACAAAAAAAAACACCAAGACTTTACTTTTTAAAGGCATATTTACAGAATGAAAACAGCAGCTGTTAAAACTGATGATATTATATATATTGATTATTTGACTGGACACTAACTCCTATCATATGATATTTAAAAATCAACATATTTTGTTAATCCATATTAATATCAGATTGGCTCGACAGCGTAACAGGGTGGGTTGGGGAGGGTGGGCTTTGTTTGTTTTATGTTTGTTTATTTTAGTTTTTTGTTGTTATCTCATTAAAACAAAACTCTGAATGTGTATAATGTGGAAAATTTCTGAAATGCTATTCACAATAAAAAAAGATTTAAAATACAAAATATCTGATCACATTATCAATCACATTATCAATGACTTTGCTGAGACATAGGGAGCTTATTTTTATTAGACAGTGTATTTCATATGTTTTGGTTCATTAAGTCTTAATATCATTTTCATTGGTTCCACTGGGAGATTTTTTTTACTTTATTCAAGATGTTTTTGGTTGGTTAGGACAAAGAAGGAAACAAGGGGTCTGTCAATGGAACAACTGAAAATTGTCTTGGTGAGATCTTCTGAAAAAGGATTTTCAAGATTTACCGTCTCTGAGAGTTGTTGTGTCTCACCTGTCTTTCAGATGTTAAAGGGACAGTTCAGTATTTTTCACATGAATGTGTTTGTCATCAGTGTCTTTACTCTGGTGCACCCAAACTGACTCCGCCCCTTTACTCTGGTGCACCACAGTGATGCCGCCCCTCTCTTCTGACTCCACCCCTTTACTCTGGTGCACCCACACTGACTCCACCCCTCTCTTCTGACTCCGTCCCTTTACTCTGGTGCACCCACACTGACTCCGCCCCTCCGTTCTGACTCCGCCCCTTTACTCTGGTGCACCCACACTGACTCCGCCCCTCAGTTCTGACTCCGCCCCTTTACTCTGGTGCACCCACACTGACTTACCCCCCACAGTGTCCTGTGAGCCCAGTTCTGGTCCAGTTTTGGTCAAAGCCAAAGTAGTCCCGGCAGGTTTCATGGGGTCAACAAAATAAAACCCATTTATTCTCAAAACAGTATGTGTTGGAATGAGTGAATTATTTACATAACAAAACCGTCACTGAACAAAAACTCACACCTTGTAATTGTTTGGAACTACTTTCTCTCAATAGTGATCAATGCGCTAGCGTTGTCACTGCTAACAGCTGTGCACCTTAGCAAACTACTTTTATCAGTTGTTTGGCAGTGTTAGCGGCTGCTATGACAGAAAGTAGCTCCAAACAATTACCAGGTGTGAGTTTTTGTTCAGTGACGGTTTTGTTATGTAAATAAATCACTCATTCCAACACATACTGTTTTGAGAAGAAACAGGTTTTTTTTTGTTGACCCCAGGAAACCTGCCGGGACTACTTTGGCTTTGACCAAAACCGGTGTTCTGTCAAAATGTTCATCCCACCACATTGGGCTCCCAAGTGCTTCTGAGCATGCTCAGTTCATTTGTCCTCAGTCAGATGTGTAATTGACTTGGACGCTGGATGCAAGTACTACTTTGAAAGTATATTTATGTTATTGTGCACTTTGACCAGTTAGTATAAAAGCAATCACATGCATATGATAACACTGGATGTTGATGTTATTAAGTTTTCAGTAAGTTTTGTATGATATGAATGTTATGCACATGAGTTGTGTGGGTGTTAGTTCAACACAAACAATACTTTACCTTTGAGTAACAAATCTAAATACAACAATAGAAACATTAAATAACCTACCTATAATGGGATAATTATATGATATAAATAGTAATGTTTCAAAATGCAAAGTAACATATTTTGATTAAATAATGTCAATTCGTACAGATTATTGTCAATGTTGGCTGTTGGTCGATGATTTTGACCAAAACCGGACCAGAAATGGGCTCACAGGACACTGTGTGTGTGTGTGTGTGGGGGGGGGGGGGGGTGCATGAGAGTAAAGACACTGATCTGTCAAATACTTAATCCCTTTAAGTTTGATCAGATATTTTGAATATAAATTACAATATTCTGGAGGGTAAATCAAAGCTGGCCTACCTCCTGCTCCTGGCTGTTGACTGAAGAGCGCAGAGGTTTGTTCAGACTCAGGTTCTGTCCTGGGGAGGGAGGCTTTCGAACATCGTCATCCGTAGAGTCCGAGCTGGACATGGCATCGCCCGGTTTGTCAGTGTCACCTGCAGCCGAGAACACCACCATCACTCTGGGCAGAGGCAGCGTCCGTCTGTCCTGGATGAACCGTCTTACCCGTGTAGTGGCGGTGGGCAGCGGGCTGAAGGACAAAGGCTGCCGGTCCCTGCTGCCGCCGTCGGAACTGCCGGGACTGCTGGTGCCATTCTGCTGCATGCGCACGGTGAGACACCACTGGGCACGAGGAGGAGGATGAAGAGGTGAGCAAAAAAAACAATAACAAAGACCAAACAGGAGGTGGGGGCACGAGCAGCTATGGAGACACACTCCGCCTATAACCGAGAGGAAACGGAAGTAAGGGAACGTTCTCTTCAAAATAAAACCAAAGGACGCGCTACGTACACAAATGGCGTAACGGTACGTACAGTTTGGCCAACGCTTCACTTTCTGTGGCTGAAGTGGGCGTGGTCTGCCAAATAACACATTAAAAAAATTATACATTAATGGAAAAAAATTACATTAAAAATTAAAAAATTAAGGGGGTGTGGTCAAATGTTTTGGGTCCTTTTTTGTGCATGAGTGACACAGTTTTATTAATCTATCCCAATATTAGTTGAGAGAGATTATAGGGAGCCTAAGTCTCCGCCCCTTCCGGTCGGTCCACTGGGCCGAAATTCAGAAAAAGTTAACATGAGAGTGGATGAGGATAAAATAATTATTTTCTGCTCCACTTTACTTTATGTCCTGAATCACACATTTGCTGTACTTCAATTAAAATCATAACCAATGATGTGTGTTTGGAGTTTCTTTGATACGTGTTTTGTGATTTATTATCGTGTAAAAATATGTCATTATTTGGACTCTGTTTGGACTACATATCAGACGTCACATATCAGACATCACAGCAGAATCTTTCCCTGTAAACTTTTCTAAACCGTATACCACCTTTTCTATTTTTCATTTGTAAATGCCTGTGTGTTTTGTGTCCCGGTGTAATCACAACACCATTTCCACATGTTCCTTCTACCGCTTCCCGGCTGACGAGAGCTTGTCCCGCATGCTGGCTCTCACTCGACCAACTATCTCTCCCCCGGAGTAGCTGCCACTTTCCACATGCCCCGATTTAAAGTGGGTTTTCTCCACGTTTGATGCTCTTGCCTTCGTCCTGAAAGAAGGAGGTGAAGCTCGCCAAAGTCACAGCCATTTTCAAAGAGTTTGATGGTGAAGCTTGGTGATGACGTCATATTTGTGAGACGAACGTTGTAGTCCATTACTTACTCTGACATAAAACCTAACGTAACTTTGGATGTCTGTCCAAAGTCAGTGCTTTATCAATGTGAAAATGGATCTTTAAAATTCACAGCACATTTCAAACGGGACCAGAAAATTACTTTTATCCCTCCATTGACTCACGTTCATTTTTTTATGGCACTGAGGTCCCATTGTCCGGAAATCGACCGGAAATAGAAACACGTCACTTAGGCTCCTTATAGTAATCAGTGTGTGTGTGTGTGTGTGTGTGTGTGTGTGTGTGTGTGTGTGTGTGTGTGTGTGTGTGTGTCAGCAGAGACATACTATAACTCAATGAATACTGTAGATATCACCATAAAATTACATGGGCATATACATATAGCTAATGTGCATCAGATACAATGATCCATTTGAGTAAAGGTCAAAGGTCACAATTAACTAGAAGGTCAAAATCACGTTATGGGTTATAACTCAAGAACGGAGGGTCACAGAACTTTCAGATTGGTACCAAATGATACTAATTATTTAAATAGGTAAAAATATTTTTTATAGATAATGCCAATGGCCCTGTGTTCATCTGGACTTCACAGCTGTGACGTCTTGCTATCAACAAAAGGGAGTCAGTCAATAGATCATAAAATCAGAATTGAAATCTGATGAGAACTGAGGGAGGAGAAGAGACTTTAGTGACAGACTGCTAAAATGTACAAAGTTGTAAACGAATAGTTTACGATTTGAAATTTCGGCCAAAAGGTGATCAGTTTTGTACCAAATGCTTAGATCTATTTAATGAATCAATCAGAATTGAAATCCGTTGACAACTGAGGGAGGAGAGATTTTAGTGAAGACGGACGGACAAGCATGAAGGCAATAGCTCACCATGACTTCCACCAGACGAGCCAAAAATATTAAAGACACATCTAAACATGACAACTAGCTGGAACCACAACCACAAGACATATAAAAGGATATAAAAAAAAAAAAAAAAAAAATGTTCCTCTTGCCCCACGTGGGCGGTGTCTCCTTCAGACTCGGGTCCTCTACCAGAGGCCTCTCCCACCTGGGCGGTGTCTCCTTCAGACTCGGGTCCTCTACCAGAGGCCCCTCCCACCTGGGCGGTGTCTCCTTCAGACTCGGGTCCTCTACCAGAGGCCCCTCCCACCTGGGCGGTGTCTCCTTCAGACTCGGGTCCTCTACCAGAGGCCCCTCCCACCTGGGCGGTGTCTCCTTCAGACTCGGGTCCTCTACCAGAGGTCTGGGAGCCTGAGGGTTCTGCGCAGGATCTTAGCTGTTCCTAACAATGTTCTCTTTTGGACACAGATCTCTGATGTTGTTCCTGGTATCTGCTGGAGACATTGTCCCAGCTTGGGGGTCACTGCCCCTAATGCCCCCATCACTACTGGTACCACTGTTGCCTTCACACTCCACATTTTCTCTAACTCCTCTTTCAGCCCTTGGTATTTCTCTTCTCTTTTCATGTTCTTTCTTTCTCATGTTGCTATCACTGGGGACTGCTACATCTATCACCACCACTGTCTTCTCATGTTTATCCACCACCACTATGTCAGGCTGATTGGCCATCACCATCTTGTCAGTCTGGATCTGGAAGTCCCACAGGATCTTGGCCTGTTTGTTCTCTGTCACCTTTGGGGGATTCTCCCATCTTGACCCTTGACCTCCAGTCCATACTCTTTACAGATGTTCCTGTACAGTATGTCCTCTACCTGGTTATGTCTCTCCATGTATGCCTTACCTGCCACCATCTTACACCTGCTGTGATGTGCTGGACTGTTTCAGGGGCTTCTCTACACAGCCTACACCTGGGGTCCTGTCTGATGTGGTAGACCCCAGCCTCTATTGCTCTGGTGTTCAGGGCTTGTTCTTGTGCAGCCATGAGTAGCACCTCTGTGCTGTCCTTTAGTCCAGCCTTTTCCAGACACTGGTATGTCTTTTCCATATCAGCCACTTCCTCAATTTGTCGATGGTACACGCCATGCAAGGGTTTGTCCTTCTATGATAGCCCCTCTGGTTCCTCGACCTTACTGGGCTTTTGTTGCCTGAGGCATTCACTTAGCAGTTGGTCATTGGGGGCCATTTTCTTGATGTATTCCTGGAGGTTCGCCGTTTCCTCCTGGACAGTAGTTCTGACACTTACTAGTCCTCGGCCCCCTTCCTTTCGCTTAGTGTAGAGCCTCAGGACACTGGACTTGGGGTGGAACCCTCCATGCATGGTAAGGAGCTTCCTTGTCTTGATATATATATATATATATATATATATATACATATATATATATATATATATATATATACATATATATATATATATATATATATATATATATATATATATATATATATATATATATATATATATATATAAAAACACAACATAGAAAGAAAAGAAAACCTTGGGGTAGATCAGCCAGAGTCCGTGGTGGTGAATGAAGTGTCTGGGTTATGGAGGTGACAAACTGAATGGTCCCACACCAGTAACTGCAAGCTGCGATCCTTAAATACTGCAGATTGGCAAAGACTGGCAGCTGCACGGGGCAGGTGGATCTGGTGTGGATCTGGTGTGAATCTGGTGTGGATCTGGTGTGGATCTGGTGTGGATCTGGTGTGGATCGGGTGTGAATCTGGTGTGAATCTGGTGTGGATCTGGTGTGGATCTGGGGGAAAGGTTTAGACAGGTTGTGCCATTTTTGTCCCATAAAAGACACAACAGGGCCGGTCTGATCTGGGTTTGAATGGTGTTGTGATACTGGACTGTTGTAGAAGTCACACTGTGAACATGTAAACATGTGAACATTCATAAGTGCCTCCAGGACACCCTTAATATGTGCTCACATCTTTGGTAGCATCCTGGTTTTACCTGGACAGTCCCGATTTGGGGTTATGTGTCGAGTCTCGACAAAAGTCTGTCAGGACACGGATGTGTCCCAGTTTCAGACTAGGGAAATCTGGTCACCCTAGTCTTCAGGCCTGTCTCTGTTCGCTTGGATAAAAAGACAAGATCTGATAGTAATGAAAGATAGCATCAGATGAGGAGGGTGTAAGGACAGGGGATGACTGGGGACATCCATCTGCTGTTTATGTGACTGTTGTTTGTTTATATCAATGAACTCTGGAAAACCATGTGACACAAGCTTGTTGTGATATAAGGTCTACCAATAAAAGTGAACCCTGGTCTACGGTCTCTGACCCTGGTCTATGGTCTCATCATGATCAGTGCACAGTAGAAGAACTGTCCAATATGTAGTAAAGGACTAAGATAGCCTTTTATTGAATCAGATTTTATTTTATTATTTAGCACTTTAGATAGATTCTTTATTAACCCTTTTTTCAAGGAAATGACTTTTATTACAGCAGCAGAAAAACACTCAGATAACCCATCATCACAGATCACACACAAAGAGATTAAGATTACACATAAAAAATCTGATTGTTGAGATTATAAATCAAATATATTGTATTATTCTTATTCTTATTCTTATTCTTATTCTTATTCTTATTCTTATTCTTATTCTTATTCTTATTCTTATTCTTATTATTCTTATTCTTATTCTTATTCTTATTCTTATTCTTATTCTTATTCTTATTCTTATTCTTATTCTTATTCTTATTCTTATTCTTATTCTTATTCTTATTCCAGTATTTTCTGAAGCTGTGTGTTTGGTCTCTCTGTCTCCCCCTGTCTTTCTTCTTCTTCCTCATCTTGCCTCTTCCTCTCTCCTCCTCTGCCTCACTCTCTCTCTTCCAGTTGAGGGTGGAGGCTGATGGCCGATTCAATGGACAGGATGGACAAAACGGGGAATTACTAGTTCTGCTTGTCTGCTTTTTACGACGCCACTGGATCTATCCCTGTATGTTTAAATAAAAATCAGATTTAAATGGAACCAAAGCCCTTAAATAAAATGACTCGGGAAGAGAACGCTGATCTGCTGCAGAAGGTAAAGCATCTTTCCTTCCTTTTCCTGTTCCCACGAGCAGTATTGATGATGATCGCTATTAATAATGTCTTATATGGGAAACGGTGGGGGTGGAGAGTTACATAACACACCACAGAAAATCACTTTAATTAGCACAACAGTCAATAATACACTGCCAAATTAAACCTATTGTTTAGGTAACGTCTTGTTATTAATAACGCACCGACCGGAGTCTTCCTCGTTCCTCGTGACATAATGAAGCCAAAGCAGCTTCTTAACATGAAAGACTAGAAGGTGATGTGGAAAATGTTCCAGTGTCTGCCTGTAGGCCCGAGGCCTATCATCAGCACCGGACTCCACATAAGGCTACTAAAAAAGCCATTAGGGCCAAAAACAGAACAGGGGCAGATGATTCTGGATTCTCTTGGTTTCCATGACAACGTGTGGAATTCTTTGAGGATGCTGTGGACGCAAATGAATTCCAATTACATCTATCTATCTATCTATCTATCTATCTATCTATCTATCTATCTATCTATCTATCTATCTATCTATCTATCTATCTATCTATCTATCTATCTATCTATCTATCTATCTATCTATCTATCTATCTATCTATCTATCTATCTATCTATCTATCTATCTATCTATCTATCTATGTCAACTGCTTTCAATGCTTTGCACTGTTATCCTTGTTAAACCTATAATTCATCCATTTTCACATTTTGACATACTGATTTTTGAAGACAATGCATAACATCAAGCAGATTACAAACCTGCTAAATGCAACCTTGACCTTTGACATTTTTTCATCATCGTTAAACATCAGTCCACATTTCCATACGTTGTCAATCACTAACTAGTCAATGTTTGGGTCGGCAACATGCCAGCAGTTTGGATCAACAATGTGTCCGTCATGCCAGAGTTAATGATCGATATTGTTGAAAAATGTTCGTATAAGGACTGTAATATTCCAGGGCTGTGTTACTGAAAGGCTACAGTAACTGGGTTAAAGGCTACATAAAGTTTAAGTAGGCTAATGATAGTGCTAGCATATCATCAGTACTGACAGCTATCGACACGCTAACCACAAAATGGAAAAGAATAATCTAAAAATAACATATAGAATGTAGTGTTATGTAATTACACATTAATATTTCTGTATTTCATGGTGACATTAGGTTGATTAGATGCCGTGGCGGACGGTCTGCTTGAGCGCAGGGGCGCCACCCCATGGCGGATGTGGAAAAAAACACAAACAAAACTAATTTGATCTCAAAACATTTAAATGAACAGGCTAAAATCTTTGATATATTTATTAAAGTATTAATTTAACATAGTTGTGATATTTGTCATTTAATCCTTTGCAACGATATCGTTCATATTCACTAAACCAGTTACGCTTTTCTTACGTTAAGTTGTTACGTGGAACGCCCACCGTTCTGTCCATTAAGTGAACATAGAGTCACTCTACCAGGAGTCGACACCTGACATAATACATTTGATAGGAGGCCACAGGGGCGCATGCACATGAGTCCAGCAGCAAATATAGAACGTCATCATGTTCAAAGATGTGTAAAATACCATGAACTTACGACCCCTTACTGCTTTACTTCCTGATTATCTTCTTCACTTCCTGTCTGGCTCCTCCAGGTGACTTTACTAGTTAACTCTGATATAAACGCAGTGATTGAGTCAGAAAAATGATGGACATGTACCAGAGGAAAAGTGGTTGTGGACGTACGTGTGCTGTCGTTGGTTGTAAAAAGTGTAGAAACATGTGAAGGAGTGTTTAGATAGAGAGAGTTTGAACCACAAACACACAATGTTCATGTCTCCATTGGTTTCATTTTTCACAAGCCTCTGAATCACGGCCATTGAATTTAAAGTCTCCACCCTGCAGTGTTTTTGTGTGTTCCCATCACTGGACAAAAGACCAACTAATGATAACCTGTAGAGTTATTTTTAGGACACACTGTCTTTACACCCAGAGGACTATTATCTCCACAAAGACACTTCAACTTCCATCTGATGGTAAGTTCATTAACTTTAGCTTTAGTTATGAAACTGTTAATACTGTATACTACAAATGACCACTGGACTGATCTATAGAACAACTGACCACTGGACTGACCTATAGAACAACTGACCACTGGACTGACCTGTAGAATAACTGACCACTGGACTGAGCAATACAAAAACTGACCACTGGACTGACCAGTACAACAACTGACCACTGGACTGACCTGTAAAACAACTGACCACTGGACTGACCAGTAAAACAACTGACCACTGGACTGACCTGTAGAATAACTGACCACTGGACTGAGCAATACAACAACTGACCACTGGACTGACCAGTACAACAACTGACCACTGGACTGACCAGTAAAACAACTGACCACTGGACTGACCAGTACAACAACTGACCACTGGACTGACCAGTAAAACAACTGACCACTGGACTGACCAGTACAACAACTGACCACTGGACTGACCAGTAAAACAACTGACCACTGGACTGACCAGTAAAACAACTGACCATTGGACTGACCAGAATGCATCAAAGGGTTAATATAGGTTAAAAGTGAATATACTGACATTTAATCATGATTAAATTGTTCTGTATAAACCTTGTGATTAATCTAATAACAAAAGAGTACTTTAAGGACATTTTTCTGTAACTGTAAATATATAAACACATACTGATATTCATTCTTCATATTATCATTCATCTTCTGTATGCTGTATAACTTGCCCCATAGCTTTAAGAACACACAAATCACACATCAGAATGTGTGAAAAAGACAGGAACAGTAGTTTCCTCATTCACTTTTGTTCCATTCATTTGGGAAAACGTTATGAAAATGACCAAACACAAACCTTCTTTAGAGAACGATGGGCTTCAGACATGACACATTTAAAAAGTGTGAAATACCCTGCTCTGAATATGTCACATGAAAACAGCTAGAAGTTAGGGTTGGCACTATCACTGTTTATGGCATGTTTGTGTCTTTAATCTTACATTGTACAACAGTGGTGACCTATGACCCTTTACCATAATTATGTAGAATGGATCATTATGTGCTATATTCAGCTCATATCACAATGGTCCAGTCAGTTACTGTATCATTGACTTATTTGTCAGTTGTGTGACGGGGGGGACACAAGACCTTCAGGCCAACAGCTGTTTTTATTATTTTCCATTAAAGCATCGTCCTAGTGTAAAAACAGAACTGAAGGACGTTGATTGTCATATTTATCTTCATTCTTCTCCTTAAGGTGTCTGTATAAAAAAAAAAATCTCAATAAAATATATACTGTGACACCAGAAGTCATCATGATCAGGTCATTAGTGGATCAACCCTGTAAAGAAACATGTTGGCTGTCATTTAAACTGCCATCGAACTTACTGTGACAAGAAAAGCTTTATAACATGTTTTCTTTTTTATTTCATATCGTGCAAATATCTGTGTTACAAGCAAGGTATCAATATATTAGTGCTGCACAATTCATCCAATCACAATCACAGCTGCAATGTCATAATGTGCAATTATGTAATCACATAAAAGACTGTGATTTGTAATTTAATGTAACAAGGAAGCAGACCCCCCCCAATTCAAATCTTTATCTAAGATGTTGAAATATATATATATATATATATATATATATATATATATATATATATATATATATATCTGATTAGATCAGATATCAGATATAATCAGATAGATCAAGACAAGGAAACTCCTTACCATGCATGGAGGGTTCCACCCCAAGTCCAGTGTCCTGAGGCTGTACACTAAGAGAAAGGAAGGGGGCCGAGGACTAGTAAGTGTCAGAACTACTGTCCAGGAGGAAACGGCGAACCTCCAGGAATACATCAAGAAAATGGCCCCCAATGACCAACTGCTAAGTGAATGCCTCAGGCAACAAAAGCCCAGTAAGGTCGAGGAACCAGAGGGGCTATCATGGAGGGACAAACCCTTGTATGGCGTGTACCATCGACAAATTGAGGAAGTGGCTGATATGGAAAAGACATACCAGTGTCTGGAAAAGGCTGGACTAAAGGACAGCACAGAGACACTACTCATGGCTGCACAAGAACAAGCCCTGAACACCAGAGCAATAGAGGCCGGGGTCTACCACATCAGACAGGACCCCAGGTGTAGGCTGTGTAGAGAAGCCCCTGAAACAGTCCAGCACATCACAGCAGGTGTAAGATGGTGGCAGGTAAGGCATACATGGAGAGACATAACCAGGTAGAGGACATACTGTACAGGAACATCTGTAAAGAGTATGGACTGGAGGTCAAGGGTCAAGATGGGAGAACCCCCCAAAGGTGACAGAGAACAAACAGGCCAAGATCCTGTGGGACTTCCAGATCCAGACTGACAAGATGGTGATGGCCAATCAGCCTGACATAGTGGTGGTGGATAAACATGAGAAGACAGTGGTGGTGATAGATGTAGCAGTCCCCAGTGATAGCAACATGAGAAAGAAAGAACATGAGAAGAGAAGAGAAATACCAAGGGCTGAAAGAGGAGTTAGAGAAAATGTGGAGTGTGAAGGCAACAGTGGTACCAGTAGTGATGGGGGCACTAGGGGCAGTGACCCCCAAGCTGGGACAATGTCTCCAGCAGATACCAGGAACAACATCAGAGATCTGTGTCCAAAAGAGAACATTGTTAGGAACAGCTAAGATCCTGCACAGAACCCTCAGGCTCCCAGACCTCTGGTAGAGGACCCGAGTCTGAAGGAGACACCGCCCCGGTGGGAGGGGCCTCTGGTAGAGGACCTGAGTCTGAAGGAGACATAGCCCAGGTGGGAGGGGCCTCTGGTAGAGGACCCGAGTCTGAAGGAGACACCGCCCAGGTGGGGCGAGAGGAACATTTTTTTGTATATGCATGATTTTATGAAAATATGCTATTGTGATTATTGTTGACTATATTGTGATCTACAGTTGCGATATTATAAATGAATGGTTTTATTCCTACTTGAATATTAAGGACAACACAGAGAATTAACTATAGTTTGTAACATACAACTATGACACAAAAAATAAAAAACCTGAAATTCATATTATTATTAGTCAAGGCTCTAGAGTGCGACAATTGTGGTCACACATGCTACCTAATTTCTCAAAAGTGCAAATAAACGAATTTGAGGTCACCCCGGTGTGACCAGCCCTTGAGGAAAAAAATCTGCAACTCTAGAAGTTCTCAGGTGATCCACAAGAGGAGACTCACTGCTGTTCAGGTCACTTCACGCAGACGGTCGTGGTTGAGCTTGTACGTAGTCGTGCACGAAAACCAAGAGTCGTGCACATTGCAGAGTACATTCTAATAACATTCTAATTAGTTGTCCACACATACACTTGCATTGACTATATGCTAACAGCTATATGCTAATGGCTATATGCTAACTGCTATATGCTAATGGTTATATGCTAACGGATATATGCTAATAGATTTATGCTATTTGCTATATGCTAATGGATATATGCTAGCGGCTATATGCTAACTGCTATATGCTAATGGATATATGTTAATGGATATATGCTAGCTGCTATATGCTAACTGCTATATGCTAACTGCTATATGCTAAGGGCTGTCCTCTGCAGCTGTCATTGGCAGTGCAGACACACTCATCACACACACACACACACACATATGATCTAATGAAAACCCTTATCTGCAACACATAGGCTGATGTGTTTTTAGTAATTGCCTTGTTTTATTAACTACTTTTGAATCTATTTTTAAAATCTCAGAGACCCTCTGCTTTTTCCTCCTCTTCTGGACTCTACTACAGATGAGGACTATCGTTGACACAGTCTCCTTCGCCTTTTTTAAATATATCTGTAGATGTTTTCAGTGTAAACTTTTCAGTTCAGTTCTAATCTTCCTTTTAGAATTGTGCTCCA
>CM035796.1:1229038-1301538 GCA_020466265.1 Siphamia tubifer
AGTGTGGCTAGGCTACTACGATAGAACATTATATTTACTGATGCTAGGAGGAGCTAGTGTGGCTAGGCTACTACGATAGAACATTAGATTTACTGATGCTAGGAGGAGCTAGTGTGGCTAGGCTACTACGATAGAACATTAGATTTACTGATGCTAGGAGGAGCTAGTGTGGCTAGGCTACTACGATAGAACATTAGATTTACTGATGCTAGGAGGAGCTAGTGTGGCTAGGCTACTACGATAGAACATTAGATTTACTGATGCTAGGAGGAGCTAGTGTGGCTAGGCTACTACGATAGAACATTAGATTTACTGATGCTAGGAGGAGCTAGTGTGGCTAGGCTACTACGATAGAACATTAGATTTACTGATGCTAGGAGGAGCTAGTGTGGCTAGGCTACTACGATAGAACATTAGATTTACTGATGCTAGGAGGAGCTAGTGTGGCTAGGCTACTACGATAGAACATTAGATTTACTGATGCTAGGAGGAGCTAGTGTGGCTAGTTTTTTTCCTACTCGACAGTGAATTTCACTGACTGGTTTTCAGTAGATACTTGTGATATTTGTGGAAAAAATCCTTTGTATGAAAGTTTTATGTTAAAATTTGATATTAAACTTTGCTTTATTTTGGAACGCTGAGTTTTGAGTTGTGCTTTTTTGGTTCAAACTCTTGTTTGTGATGATATTTTCTGTGTTCTCATTACTTTACTGTGTTCTCATTAGTTTACTGTGTTCTCATTACTTTACTGTGTTCTCATTACTCTACTGTGTTCTCATTACTTTACTGTGTTCTCATTACTTTACTGTGTTCTCATTACTCAACTGTGTTCTCATTACTTTACTGTGTTCTCATTACTTTACTGTGTTCTCATTACTCAACTGTGTTCTCATTACTTTACTGTGTTCTCATTACTCTACTGTGTTCTCATTAGTTTACTGTGTTCTCATTACTCTACTGTGTTCTCATTACTCTACTGTGTTCTCATTACTCTACTGTGTTCTCATTACTCTACTGTGTTCTCATTACTCTACTGTGTTCTCATTACTCTACTGTGTTCTCATTAGTTTACTGTGTTCTCATTACTTTACTGTGTTCTCATTACTCTACTGTGTTCTCATTACTTTACTGTGTTCTCATTACTCTACTGTGTTCTCATTACTCTACTGTGTTCTCATTACTCTACTGTGTTCTCATTACTCTACTGTGTTCTCATTACTCTACTGTGTTCTCATTAGTTTACTGTGTTCTCATTACTTTACTGTGTTCTCATTACTTTACTGTGTTCTCATTACTTTACTGTGTTCTCATTAGTTTACTGTGTTCTTATTACTTTACTGTGTTCTCATTACTTTACTGTGTTCTCATTACTTTACTGTGTTCTCATTACTCTACTGTGTTCTCATTACTTTACTGTGTTCTCATTACTCTACTGTGTTCTCATTAGTTTACTGTGTTCTCATTAGTTTACTGTGTTCTCATTACTCTACTGTGTTCTCATTACTTTACTGTGTTCTCATTACTCTACTGTGTTCTCATTACTTTACTGTGTTCTCATTACTTTACTGTGTTCTCATTACTTTACTGTGTTCTCATTAGTTTACTGTGTTCTCATTACTTTACTGTGTTCTCATCATTCTACTGTGTTCTCATTACTTTACTGTGTTCTCATTACTTTACTGTGTTCTCATTACTCTACTGTGTTCTCATTACTTTACTGTGTTCTCATTAGTTTACTGTGTTCTCATTACTTTACTGTGTTCTCATTACTCTACTGTGTTCTCATTACTTTACTGTGTTCTCATTACTCTACTGTGTTCTCATTACTTTACTGTGTTCTCATTACTTTACTGTGTTCTCATTAGTTTACTGTGTTCTCATTACTTTACTGTGTTCTCATTACTCTACTGTGTTCTCATTACTCTACTGTGTTCTCATTACTTTACTGTGTTCTCATTACTTTACTGTGTTCTCATTACTTTACTGTGTTCTCATTACTCTACTGTGTTCTCATTACTTTACTGTGTTCTCATTAGTTTACTGTGTTCTCATTACTTTACTGTGTTCTCATTACTCTACTGTGTTCTCATTACTCTACTGTGTTCTCATTACTTTACTGTGTTCTCATTACTTTACTGTGTTCTCATTACTTTACTGTGTTCTCATTACTCTACTGTGTTCTCATTACTTTACTGTGTTCTCATTAGTTTACTGTGTTCTCATTACTTTACTGTGTTCTCATTACTCTACTGTGTTCTCATTACTTTACTGTGTTCTCTTTACTCTACTGTGTTCTCATTACTTTACTGTGTTCTCATTACTTTACTGTGTTCTCATTAGTTTACTGTGTTCTCATTACTTTACTGTGTTCTCATTACTTTACTGTGTTCTCATTAGTTTACTGTGTTCTCATTAGTTTACTGTGTTCTCATTACTCTACTGTGTTCTCATTACTCTACTGTGTTCTCATTACTTTACTGTGTTCTCATTACTTTACTGTGTTCTCATTACTCTACTGTGTTCTCATTACTTTACTGTGTTCTCATTACTCTACTGTGTTCTCATTACTTTACTGTGTTCTCATTAGTTTACTGTGTTCTCATTACTTTACTGTGTTCTCATTACTCTACTGTGTTCTCATTAGTTTACTGTGTTCTCATTACTTTACTGTGTTCTCATTACTCTACTGTGTTCTCATTAGTTTACTGTGTTCTCATTACTTTACTGTGTTCTCATTACTCTACTGTGTTCTCATTACTTTACTGTGTTCTCATTACTTTACTGTGTTCTCATTAGTTTACTGTGTTCTCATTACTTTACTGTGTTCTCATTACTTTACTGTGTTCTCATTAGTTTACTGTGTTCTCATTAGTTTACTGTGTTCTCATTACTCTACTGTGTTCTCATTACTCTACTGTGTTCTCATTACTTTACTGTGTTCTCATTACTTTACTGTGTTCTCATTACTTTACTGTGTTCTCATTACTCTACTGTGTTCTCATTACTTTACTGTGTTCTCATTACTCTACTGTGTTCTCATTACTTTACTGTGTTCTCATTACTCTACTGTGTTCTCACATGGATGGAGGGAGAGAAGGAAAAAAAAGAGGTGTATATATATCTGTATATGTGTGTATGTATATGTATACATGTATATATGTATTTATATTTACAATTTTGGGATAACAGTGCACAAGGTGGTGTAAATTGGTCACTAAACAATAACTTAATGTTTTGCCAAGGACAGAACCGCAAAGTAAATTATTATTATTATTATTATTATTATTATTATTATTATTATTATTATTATTATTATTATTATTATTATTATTATTAATATTATTATTATTTAATTATTATTATTTATTTTTATTTTTATTGTTTTAACATTAGTATTACAAAAAGTGCTACATTTTCTTTTCTCTCTCACTTTGAATGAAGGTATGTATGTAAAACAATCTCTTTAATGTGTCATACTGAGACACTTGTGGGGATTAAACATTAAACACTTATATCTTTGTATAATAGACGATGTCAAAATGCTATGTTAATGTGATAATGGAAATTTAAATCATCAGAATGTGTTGTAGGTTGAGCCTTGTATAAACTCAGTGAGGGTTTCTTTACTGTGGGACTGTTGTTTTATGACTTCTGTGATTGTATGCTTTAGTATGCTGAAATAAAATAAATAAATAAACTAGTTCAGTTCTGACGAGTCTGTTATTCTGGATGTTTCCATCAGCGACAGTGACCACAGTACACCTGTATTCTAAACTAATGTTTGGGGGTTGGGGGGCCGAGTCAGGCTGAAGAGTTGGATTGTGATCAATGGATTGTCGGTTTGATTCCCTGGACTGGCAGCGATTTGTTGGTTGATGTGCCCCTGAGCAAGGCACTTAACACCCCCTCCCCTTCTGATGTGGCCAGCCCACTGCTCCTAGTCTGCAATGTGTGAAGTATGATGTAGTAATGGGTGAAACACATTTGGATGTGGTGCAAGTTACCGTGTGTGAAGCTCCAGAACAAATACAGATTGTCTTTTATTGTGTCTCTCACAGGCGTAAATCATCCAAGACCCCCATGGAGCAGGATGTGGAGAGCCCAGCCATCATCAGACAGCCCAGGTTGCCCAAACAGGCTCGTGAGGATTTGCCCAAACAACTGGCAGAAATAGACAGGGCAAAGAAGATCCAGCGCTACGTCCAGAAAGACGGGAAGTGCAACGTCCATCACGGAAATGTGCGTGAGACATATCGTTATCTGACGGACATTTTCACCACACTAGTAGACCTCAAATGGAGATTCAATCTCTTCATCTTCGTTTTGGTTTACACCGTTACATGGCTCTTTTTTGGCTTCATGTGGTGGTTAATCGCTTACCTTCGTGGTGATCTGGACCACATAGCGGACAACCAGTGGACGCCCTGTGTCAATAATCTTAATGGGTTCGTGTCGGCCTTTCTGTTCTCCATTGAGACAGAAACCACTATTGGTTACGGATATCGAGTAATCACAGACAAATGTCCCGAGGGAATCCTTCTGCTGTTAGTCCAGTCAGTGTTGGGATCAATCGTGAATGCATTTATGGTGGGTTGCATGTTTGTTAAGATCTCGCAGCCAAAGAAACGAGCTGAAACACTCGTGTTCTCCACCAACGCCGTCATCTCCATGAGAGACGGACGACTGTGCCTGATGTTTCGCGTTGGAGACCTCAGAAACTCGCACATCGTCGAGGCTTCAATCCGAGCCAAGCTTATAAAGTCGAAGCAGACAAAGGAAGGTGAATTCATCCCTCTGAACCAGACGGACATTAATGTGGGTTATAACACAGGAGACGACAGGCTCTTCCTCGTGTCACCGCTCATTATTTGTCATGAGATCAATCAGAACAGCCCCTTCTGGGAAATATCTCAAGCCCACCTGGCCAACGAAGAGGTGGAGATAGTGGTTATCCTGGAGGGAATGGTGGAGGCCACAGGTGAGTCAACTTACAACTGTCACATTCATACACTATGTTTATATATATATATATATATATATATATATATATGTGACCCCCCACCAGTAAACCAGGCATAAGTGTGTGTAAATCCAAACAGAGTTATGTGTGTATCTTGGTAGAGTGGAAACTAAGGTTTAAGATGGTGAAAAAATGATGTTTCTATCACAAGTAGAACCAAAGTTATGGTCATTTTAATATCCACATTTGGACATATTTTACAATTTGCATATTTTTAGATATTGTCCGTTAAAGTTTTGGACTGTTTTGGGGTAGGAAGTCCTTAGCAACGCATAATAATTTGTATCCGATTGACACAAATTGTTGACAGATGTTAAAGGACACTCTGATGGACATGTCACAGAAGTTTTATATATTATAATAATAGGACAGAAGTGTGACGTATTATAATCATTTGGCTTACACCATTGGACAGAACATTCAATATAAGCTTTTACCTCGTACCAAACACTTGGGTGTTTACCCACGGAACGGAGATCGTTTTGTTCGGCGAAAAGAGGTGGAAGTCGTCTTTGTCTTTGCTCAGCAATACCTGAACTTTTGTCGCCGCTTAAATAATTGACTCAATAAACACCTTTATTGATTGGATTTCAATGTAATGACCACAGGAAGTGAACATAGAGGTGTTAAGGTACCGTTTTTTGATAAGGTGTAAACACTAATAACAAATCACCTTCCAGCCTAAATTTGGCTGTAGCTCTGAACGGCTCAGCGCCACTTATGCCTGGTTTCGTGGTGGTGGGTCACATTTATATATATATATATATATATATATATATATATATATATATATATATATACATGCATACACGCAGTAGAGATGATAATTCAGTAGAATTGATTCTCTGAGTACAGTTGCTAATCGCAATCTCAACTAGGAAAATTGCCAATTCTACAAGTAGAGATTGTAAAAGTCATGTCTTTTAAGGGAGATTGAAATCCTAACTAAATATAATCTCACTTTCTATCTGTCACAAAAATGTGGGTTGACTGTTCCATTCAGAGTTTAAAAGGATGGCTAGAGTCACAAATACTGAATAACTTGCTTTAATTTTCTGTTAAAGTAAGAAAACATATTGTTCAATATGTTTATAGTCACACTACATGTCATCCAAAAACACTGACCCTGGCCCTGTTGGCCAGAGTATTATAAAGGCTAAGCCCCTCCCCTGGCACAACCATTATTCAATTAACCAAACAAAATATATTTTTGACCGTTCCAAGTCATCCCATTGGTTCCACATTAAACCCATTCCCACAGTGACGTCCATAAATCATCAACAAAAGCATTTATTTTAGACTTCATTTTTACCTTAATTAATCCACACAGTTGACCCCCCCCCCTTCACCCAGAGTACGGCTGGGGTTTTTCTTGACCATAAAAAGGCAGCTGCTTCACCTGCTCTGGCTCCACCCCCAAGCTCAGGGGGGGAGGGGCCAAACTGACAGCAGCACAGGTAGATAATGAATGAACAGAACTATTAACATGTGTATTAGTACAACTGTTTAATGTATCTGTAGAGGATGTGTGTATGTTGGTAAATATACTAATGTGGTGCATGAACTCACCACTGAACCAGTGAAATTAAATGAAATATTATTGAGAATGTTTAAGAGAATATGAGTGAAGTCTAACATGTGTTACTATTCAACAGTGACCAACCCTTGGTCACATTAAAGATAGCAATAAATATGTATAATATATATAAAATATGATAATTATCCCTAGTAATAATAATTGTATTGAACTTTATATCACATTTACACAATTCATTAATAGTGGACAATAGAAATGACAAGAACACATATTGTTTTTCATCACATGATTTTATAATGTTCATATCACCCAGATAAAAAAACACTATCTGTCTATCTATCACTATTATTTAAATAAATAAATAAATAAATACATGAATAAAATAAGTGAATGAATAGAAAAATAAAATCAATTAAATAAAAAATAAGAGCAAAATGCAGACAACTTAGAAAAAGGAAAGAAAAAAAGAAAAAAAAGGGAAGAAGAAAAAAAGGAAAAGAAGAAGAAGGAAGGGAGGAAAAAAGAAAACAATAAACAACAAAAAAACTCTATTTGTTACCTACTTTCCTATCTGCTCATTTGTTTTTAGTTGGGTTTTTTTTTGTTTTTTTGTATATATGTCTATGTTTAGTACTTCAGTTATTGATTATTGGTATTGTTATTATTGTTATTGTTATTATTTTATTTATCATCATTTTTGTACTATGCACTATATTACTATAAGATGAATTTAGGTTATTGGGGAAGTGAAGAAGGGGTAGAATTAAATAAACTTATGCTTCATCCTACTCCTTTTCGGACATGTCATTGTTATTATTATTATTGTTGCACTTTGCACATGTTCGAAATAAATCATTCAAATAAAAAATAATCAAAAATCACTATATTAATCAATTATACACTTCAGGTTGCAATTGGATTTCTAATTATATACCATCAAACTTCTTGAGGTGTTCCACTTCATTTCACAATTTTATTTTCACCTTTTTGGTGTGTGAGCATTTTCTTCTTTGACTATCTTGACTACCTTTGATTACATTATTCAACTTTCTTTTAGTGAATTAGACATTGTTTTGGTAGAATTAGAAATGTTCCTAGTAGAGGTTGTGATTGGTATCTGTACTCTACTAGGAAAATTAGTACGACTACTAGTAGAGATGTCACTTCTACTGAATTGACATCTCTACTATATATATATATATATATATATATATATATATATATATATATATATATATATATATATATATATATTAGTGATCTACTGATCGGCATTTTTTGGCCCGATCACCAAAAAACTTGATCTGCCAATCACTGAATACATTTTAAATGTCCATATCTTTCATCTAGCAGAGGGTGTATTGTTTATAGAAATAAAACTATCTATCAATTAACTAAATTTGACAAAGTATACAAACAGTCCAGAGCAGATGCACCTGTTCTGTAACGTGTTTGCTAGTTTGAAAATGAATAAATAAATACATTTTATGCCTGAATGATGAGATGTAATTAAGTCTTTTGAGACATTTCTGAGACAAAGGAAGTGCCTTAATGTAGTAGATTTGTAAAACAGTCCAGATAAAGCAGGTCTAGTTTCTTTTCAGATTCACATTATATGTAAAGGTCACAATTTAATTTATGCGTGATGAAAAAAAAGAAAAGAAAATGAACTATGTAATGCAGTTTTACAAACCAGATGGCACTTGTGTTGACCTCATTTTTAAATATCACATTTAAAGAAGTGTTACAGAGAAATGGGTTAGATCAAGTTAGTTTTGACAACTATTAATAGTTATTAGTGACAGATTGTGTAGACGTCATTGGACTGTTTATTAAAGCAGACGTCACACACTGTAATAGAATGCTGTGATGATTTACATGAACTAATGACATTGATTCCTTAAAAAACCATCAGATTCTAGATGTAAAAACAAACATAGCCCTTTTCCCTGTAAATAAACTGATGTTCAAACACAGTGACACTGTGGTCACCTCATACATACACTTATGTACAGCAAGTTCATGGTGCAGATAGCATCAAAAACCTCTTCCTTATTATTACAATTAGACAGGATGCAGAGCTTAATAAATCAATACCATTATCATTTTTGGTGACGACGTTAGTAATCACAAAATACGACCAAAAATATAGTCAATGTCGTATGATAAATACTTTATAATTTAAAGACAGATTTTTGATCCTGAGTGAAATCTGAAGAAACCAGATGGTTATTTGTACTTTTAATGAATTCCAAAGAGACATGACGACATTAAAAATAGTATTCACAGAATGTTTAACCCCACATAAATATATATAAATATAAATCCATCCTAGACCTACTGGTTCCATATGAAGCATCCAGAGCCCTGAGGTCATAGGTCATCAGGAACATGTTTACTGTGTGTTCCAAAAACATCATTCAGTTGTTCTGCTCCTCACCTGTGGAACAAACTACCTGAACACCTGAGGTCTGAGAACAACTGTTAACTAGTGTTAACTACTGTTAACTAGTGTTAACTAGTGTTAATACCTGAGGTCTGAGAACAACTGTTAACTAGTGTTAACTACTGTTAACTAGTGTTAACTAGTGTTAATACCTGAGGTCTGAGAACAACTGTTAACTAGTGTTAACTAGTGTTAATACCTGAGGTCTGAGAACAACTGTTAACTAGTGTTAACTAGTGTTAACTAGTGTTAATACCTGAGGTCTGAGAACAACTGTTAACTAGTGTTAACTAGTGTTAATACCTGAGGTCTGAGAACAACTGTTAACTAGTGTTAACTAGTGTTAACTAGTGTTAATACTTGAGGTCTGAGAACAACTGTCAGTTCATTTAAATCAGATGAAAACATCACTGTTCACTGGAGCTTTTACTTAGATTATTGTATTTTAAATGTTTTTATTTCTCTTGTTTTAATTGTCTTTTAATGCATTTTAATAATATTTTTCATTTCAATTTTCTTATGTTTTATGTAAAGAACCTTGAATTGCCTCGTCTATAGAAAAGTAACCCATTATTATTGTTATTGTTATTGTTATTGTTATTGTTAATAATAATAATAATAATAATAATAATAATAATAGTAATAATAATAATAATAATAATAATAATAATAATAATAATAATAGTAATAATAATAATAATAATAATAATAATAATAGTAATAATAATAATAATAATAATAATAATAATAATAATAATAATAATAATATTAATAATAATAATAATAATAATAATAATAATAATAATAATAATAATAATAATAATAATAATAATAATAATAATAATAATAATAATCTTCAGTTGTCTTGTGTATGTTTTGTCTCCCTCAGGTATGACTTGCCAGGCGAGGAGTTCATACGTGAGCAGTGAGATCAAGTGGGGTTACCGCTTCACACCTGTCCTGACATTAGAGGACGGGTTCTATGAGGTGGATTATAATAGCTTCCACAATATCTACGAGACTAACACACCCACCTGCAGTGCCAAAGAGCTGGCTGACATGACCAGCCGGGTTCGCTTGCCCCTTACGTGGTCACTGGCGAGTAAGTTGAGCCAACAGGGTCTACCAGAGGCTCAGCAGGAGGTTCAGGAGACCACCACCAGCACGGACAATGAGGAGAAGAACCAGCAGACGGAACGTAATGGGGACATCGCCAAAATAGAGAGTGAATCCAAAGTGTAGCCACTTTAATAGAGAAAAGAAAAGAAAAGGCAGAAGGGTTGAACATGTACAATCTGTTGGTTTTTCATAATAAAATAAAAAATAAGACAACAAGTTGTTTCTTCATTATTTGTTTTCAAAATCAAAATGAAAAAAAAAGACGACGATGCATTTTTTCAGTTTTCCTTTCTGTGTTTAAATGAATCATTTCCTGTTTTATCCAATTTTGACCTGAAGTAAAATTGAGTAAAGTGGAAATAAATGTTAACAGCCCAAATAAACATGTCCACTGGACTGAAGATCATTATGGGATGATACTGTGGTCATATCTGCAGGTCTTAGGGTGACCCTCTGAGTTTACACTAATAGGATGTAGGTTGTGTCACTGTGGGTCAAAGGTCATCAATTTGCTTCAGGACTTTTTTTCTATTATTCATTTAAACACAAAAAGGAAAACTGAAAACCGCATCATTATGTGTCTTTTCATTTTGGTTTTGGAAACAAATGATGAAGAAATTACTTGCTGTTTCGTTGTCTTATTTTTGCTTTTATTTTGAAAAATGAATGAACATATGTTACACAGATGAAGTGTGAGTGCATGGCTCCCATTGGTCAATGTCCATGTGAGCTTCGAGAGCACAAGTCAGATGTAGAGGTATGAAATGAGGACCCACGTGCACAGTAAACCTAGTATATCTGCACCAACAATCACCTGTTCTCAGCAAATCAGCCCCTCCCCCCACGTCACCCGCCCCCCCCACCACCACAAAAAGAGCAACTCAGACATGTGTCCAACTGCTGAACTGGAAAAACACTGCAGCAAGTGCATGTTTCAAATATAATGTGATGTCCTCCTGATGAGATTCCTATTATTTTTGTTATTCGAATATTCCAACGGGCATTTACATAATAAGTATTTTTGTATATACTTTACAATGTTTTCAAATCTTGGTTTTTGTTTGCGGTGTGAATATTTGACAGATGTTTGATACAGATTCATTTAGGGTTAGTTCTGTATATACTCTCTGCCTTACTGTATGTATAAAGCTTACATTTATTGTTTTTTTCCAGAGATATATAAGCATGGATACAATAATCTGCAGCTGATTTATCTTGTATTGTGTAAATACTGTATAATGATAGTGGTTTTAGCAGAACATGACTCACAATGGATGCAAATTCTAGTTCAAACCAATGCCAAATTCTTCCCCACATGATAAATCTTTGCAGTATAATATTACATGTCTACAGTACAGTTCTTTGAGAAGCCATGACTCAGTGTCTGCAGCTGAGTGACTTCAGTGAACGCCCCTTTAAAACTGTATTTTCTTAGTTTTGCACTTTGGAGGCATCTAATGGTGAAAGTTACTATATCAGTCTCCAGAAATTATAATGTCATCTGTTCTCAAAAATAAACAATAAATTACATATGCACATGACATGGCATTTTCGGTTTTCTAATGGGACATGACCTGTATGTATATATATATATATATATATATATATATATATATATATATATATATATATATATATATATATATATATATATATATATATATATATATATATGTGTGTTCTTCTCATCAAACCTTCACAAAAGAGTCACAGAAAGTCTAAAACTTAATGAATGAATTATATTCTGTCTAATCCTGGGTGCTTCACGTCTCTAAGAATAGAACTGCCAATGAAAAAAGTGTCAGGTTTGGCCGGTGCGATGCCATGGGGTCTGCTACAGACGTGAAGCTCTTGTTGCGCTACGTCTATGCGTTTAGCACCACGCTTCCCCCGTACTGTGACAAACCGATCCCTCGACTCTCCTGGCTGCACGGGATCAGCTAGGGGACTAGCTACGCTAGCACTCCTACGGCTATTCTCACAGCCTGCGGTCCCTGCAGCTACCTCGCTATAGCTAGGCCTAGCATTAGCCTCCAAGCTGCAGAGCTGTGCTTCTAACGCAGAAACCCTGTCCTCCAACCCTGACACTAAACTACACTTCCAACAACTACTTCTATCCTCAGTAAAGGAGGCGGGGACTCACTGTACATACAACACACTGAGCAGAAAATACGGGAAGAAGAAGAACTAGCCATGCGAAGCTACGCTAGCGAAGTTAAAGAGGAAACAATACACTCACTGGATGCGACGCCGTGTCGTCTCTGCTGCTGCAACTGTCACGATGCGTTCAGTCAAAATGAACACTTTTATAACAGTAACTCCTCCTAATCATACTGAATACAGTATAACTGTATGTGTTCAAAGACTATGGAACTGGTCATAGTTGACTGGTAAAAATGTTAACGTAAACTTTGTCAGAATTAGATGACATTTTTCACTCTGTCCATGTTTAAAGCCTGTATTTATTAACATATAAAATTGTAGCTTTACCACTACTGACATTGATTGTATTGATATTATTGCATTGAACAGGCTAGCTTTAGTTGAGGTTTTCAGGCATGTGAGGAAAGCTGTGATTTAGAAAAGCTGAAGGCTGGATAAAAAAGCATGACATCAATGATTTATGAAGTCATTGTTTATTCAAGGTCCCATCCTGAACACAGCATAAAACCTCCACACTGAGGGAAAACCAAACTAAGCAGACTTTACAAGACATTCTGTATTCTTTAAGTTTAGGATTCAGTGAAGTTTGCTTTATTTCTCATGTTACTGAAAAGTGTGTTTTTCATTAACTATAGCAACTCAGCCATTCCATATCCCCTTCGTTGTCCCATCCTTTCAACCTCTTAAGTCCTTGTTAGCAACACTTTTGACTGTTAACATGCTTTAATAATATGTCTTCACTATGATCTATTCTTGTATTTGAGAGGAAATCCTTAACCCTCATAGTCCTCACTAATAGACATTTATCTTATACTGTTCCTCTGCTCCACATTTAAATGATGCTTCTTATAAGTAAAACTACGGTGGTCCACAGGGGCCAAACGCACCGCATCGACAAAACACTGCAAACACACAAAAGATGCAACAACTAAAAACACAAACGCATTAAAACAAATACAACACAAGTGAAACTGCAAGAGAAAACTTCTGTAAGAACAGAAACCAGCACAGCTCTGCAGCTCTACACCTTTTCACCTTAATCTGTTAAATTAATCAACTTCGTCTTCATCCACCGTCTTTCTTCTTCTGTTTTATTTTGGTAAACTTGTGTTTTGTTGTGTAGTCAATTATCAGTGTTTCTCTCTTGCAGTTGTTTTTGGGGGTTTGGATGTTTTTCTTCTTCTTGGTTTCTGTTCTTACAGTATTTTTCTCTTGCAGTTTCACTTGTATTTCATTTGTTTTATGTGTTTGTGTTTTTGGTTCTTGCATCGTTTTGTCGATGCACTACCTTTGCCCCTGTCGACCACCGTATATAAAACTCAATTCTTGAATAATTCTAAAATAAAATGAGAATTCCAGTGTGTGTGTTTTGCAGACTATAGGCTGCATCCAACATAAGTTCCACCCACCCCATTTTAAGCATCTCAGCATTGATTCAGTGATGCTAAGGTTAAGTCCAGCATCTCTTTCCTTCTTTGACAGCCGGCTCGATTGTTACTGTGTGAAACTTAACTCGTCACGTCACTGTTTGAGCTGTCGATTCATAGCCTGTCAACCTATGATCTGAATTCATTGTCTAGACACAATCCATAGACTGAGTTTAAATGCGCGGGTGGGATTAACTGCTCTGTGTAAATAGTGTATATAGTGTAAATAGTGTAGTGTAAATAGTGTAAATAGTGTATATAGTTTAAATAGTGTATATAGTGTATATAGTGTAAATAGTGTATATAGTGTAAATAGTATAGTGTAAATAGTGTATATAGTGTAAATAGTGTATATAGTGTAAATAGTGTATATAGTGTAAATAGTGTAGTGTATATAGTGTAAATAGTGTATATAGTGTAAATAGTGTAAATAGTGTAAATAGTGCATATAGTGTATAAAGTGTAGATAGTGTAGTGTAAATAGTGTATATAGTGTAAATAGTGTATATAGTGTAAATAGTGTAGTGTATATAGTGTAAATAGTGTATATAGTGTAAATAGTGTATATAGTGTAAATAGTGTAGTGTAAATAGTGTATATAGTGTATATAGTGTAAATAGTGCATATAGTGTATATAGTGTAAATAGTGTATATAGTGTAAATAGTGTATATAGTGTAAATAGTGTATATAGTGTAAATAGTGCATATAGTGTAAATAGTGTAAATAGTGTATATAGTGTAAATAGTGCATATAGTGTATATAGTGTAAATAGTGTATATAGTGTAAATAGTGTAAATAGTGTATATAGTGTATATAGTGTAAATAGTGTAAATAGTGTATATAGTGTAAATAGTGTATATAGTGTAAATAGTGTATATAGTGTAGTGTATATAGTGTAGTGTATATAGTGTAAATAGTGCATATAGTGTAAATAGTGTAAATAGTGTATATAGTGTAAATAGTGCATATAGTGTATATAGTGTAAATAGTGTATATAGTGTAAATAGTGTAAATAGTGTATATAGTGTATATAGTGTAAATAGTGTAAATAGTGTATATAGTGTAAATAGTGTATATAGTGTAAATAGTGTATATAGTGTAGTGTATATAGTGTAGTGTATATAGTGTAAATAGTGTATATAGTGTAAATAGTGTAGTGTAAATAGTGTAAATAGTGTATATAGTGTAAATAGTGTATATAGTGTAAATAGTGTATATAGTGTAAATAGTGTAGTGTAAATAGTGTAAATAGTGTATATAGTGTAAATAGTGTAGTGTAAATAGTGTATATAGTGTAAATAGTGTAGTGTATATAGTGTAAATAGTGTATATAGTGTAAATAGTGTAAATAGTGTAAATAGTGCATATAGTGTATAAAGTGTAAATAGTGTAGTGTAAATAGTGTATATAGTGTAAATAGTGTAGTGTATATAGTGTAAATAGTGTATATAGTGTAAATAGTGTAGTGTAAATAGTGTATATAGTGTAAATAGTGTATATAGTGTAAATAGTGTATATAGTGTAAATAGTGTAAATAGTGTATATAGTGTAAATAGTGTATATATTGTATATAGTGTAAATAGTGTATATAGTGTAAATAGTGTAAATAGTGTATATAGTGTAAATAGTGTAAATAGTGTAAATAGTGTATATAGTGTAAATAGTGTATATAGTGTATATAGTGTAAATAGTGTAAATAGTGTATATAGTGTAAATAGTGTATATAGTGTAAATAGTGTAAATAGTGTATATAGTGTAAATAGTGTAAATAGTGTATATAGTGTAAATAGTGTATATAGTGTAAATAGTGTATATAGTGTAAATAGTGTAAATAGTGTATATAGTGTAAATAGTGTAAATAGTGTATATAGTGTAAATAGTGTAAATAGTGTAAATAGTGTATATAGTGTAAATAGTGTATATAGTGTAAATAGTGTATATAGTGTAAATAGTGTATATAGTGTAAATAGTGTATATAGTGTATATAGTGTAAATAGTGTAAATAGTGTATATAGTGTAAATAGTGTAAATAGTGTATATAGTGTATATAGTGTAAATAGTGTATATAGTGTATATAGTGTAAATAGTGTATATAGTGTATATAGTGTAAATAGTGTATATAGTGTATATAGTGTAAATAGTGTATATAGTGTATATAGTGTAAATAGTGTATATAGTGTATATAGTGTAAATAGTGTATATAGTGTAAATAGTGTATATAGTGTATATAGTGTAAATAGTGTATATAGTGTATATAGTGTAAATAGTGTATATAGTGTATATAGTGTAAATAGTGTATATAGTGTAAATAGTGTATATAGTGTATATAGTGTAAATAGTGTATATAGTGTAAATAGTGTATATAGTGTAAATAGTGTATATAGTGTAAATAGTGTATATAGTGTAAATAGTGTATATAGTGTAAATAGTGTATATAGTGTATATAGTGTAAATAGTGTAAATAGTGTATATAGTGTAAATAGTGTAAATAGTGTATATAGTGTATATAGTGTAAATAGTGTATATAGTGTATATAGTGTAAATAGTGTATATAGTGTATATAGTGTAAATAGTGTATATAGTGTATATAGTGTAAATAGTGTATATAGTGTATATAGTGTAAATAGTGTATATAGTGTATATAGTGTAAATAGTGTATATAGTGTAAATAGTGTATATAGTGTATATAGTGTAAATAGTGTATATAGTGTATATAGTGTAAATAGAAATGGATAGTTTTTTATCCAACTTTTGTCGCTGTTCTATTTTGTTCTGCTGTAAACCTGGAATTTCCCCCAGTGGGAATAATAAAGGAATATCTTATCTTAATGAAACCCAGTGTAAACTAGCATCCATCTGGTTGTTTTAACACCCTATAATCTCTGCTAATTAACGTTAACAGTGGAGGAGACCATTTCCATGCTGCGTACCCGACCATCGACTGTATATAAATTCCTACTTCTTCAACTCTGTCGTCATGGTGCTAAGCTCCGCCCTACAATCTCGCTACACAAATGGAGCGTTGTGATTGGACGGGTAAAATTGAAACGGTCCTAGCTGAGGCTCTATGGAGCATCATTAGACCAACGATTCAGGCAAAAATACTAGGTTACCAGGTTACTAGGTTACTAGGTTTACTAGGTTTACTAGGTTACTAGGTTTACTAGGTTACTAGGTTACTAGGCTTACTAGGTTTACTAGGTTACTAGGTTTACTAGGTTTACTAGGTTACTAGGTTTACTAGGTTACTAGGCTTACTAGGTTTACTAGGTTACTAGGTTTACTAGGTTACTAGGTTTACTAGGTTTGTGGATTCACAGTGTTGGAAAAAAGTAACGCTTTCTAGTCTGGAAAATACGGAACATGGAAAACACTGTTTAGTTTTGTGTAATGAACAGATATATAAATACAGTTTTAGTTTAATTTAATTTTCTGAATATTCTTGCATGTACAGAGATTTTCTGAACAACAGTTTCTTTTGTCTATAAATGGAGGTTTCTAAAAAACATCTGCATACATGTGGACAGGACGTGAGAATTTTCACAATAGGAGTGACTCCTGTTGTGCAGAAGCTTTGCATGTATTACCCACTCATTAGACATGTTTCATATTTTCATACAGGACGCCTTCGTTTCCCATCCTTCTTGATCTGAAAAAAACAAATAACTGAACTGTTTGTCTGGGATGCAGAGAAACATTCCCACATTTAGGTTCAAGTTTTACAGTCTCTCTTTAAAAACACATTCATTCTAACTAGAACTTTACACACAACTAAGATTGAACATTTTATGTATCAAATGAAAAAGGAGACTCTACACAGCATGTATCCAACCATAAAAATGTGTGAATATTCAATTGCTCTTCAAATATATATGGATTTGTAGAAAATGTTGGCTTTTTTTCCCCAATTGCGAAGGCATGATGATTACAAAAAATTATCTAGAAACTAGATTTTAACACATTTTTATATATGTGACACCCCACCAGTAAACCAGGCATAAGTGTGTGTAAATCCAAACAGAGTTATGTGTGTATCTTGGTAGAGTGGAAACTAAGGTTTAAGATGGTGAAAAAATGATGTTTCTATCACAAGTAGAACCAAAGTTATGGTCATTTTAATATCCACATTTGGACATATTTTACAATTTGCATATTTTTAGATATTGTCCGTTAAAGTTTTGGACTGTTTTGGGGTAGGAAGTCCTTAGCAACGCATAATAATTTGTATCCGATTGACACAAATTGTTGACAGATGTTAAAGGACACTCTGATGGACATGTCACAGAAGTTTTATATATTATAATAATAGGACAGAAGTGTGACGTATTATAATCATTTGGCTTACACCATTGGACAGAACATTCAATATAAGCTTTTACCTCGTACCAAACACTTGGGTGTTTACCCACGGAACGGAGATCGTTTTGTTCGGCGAAAAGAGGTGGAAGTCGTCTTTGTCTTTGCTCAGCAATACCTGAACTTTTGTCACCGCTTAAATAATTGACTCAATAAACACCTTTATTGATTGGATTTCAATGTAATGACCACAGGAAGTGAACATAGAGGTGTTAAGGTACCGTTTTTTGATAAGGTGTAAACACTAATAACAAATCACCTTCCAGCCTAAATTTGGCTGTAGCTCTGAACGGCTCAGCGCCACTTATGCCTCGTTTCGTGGTGGTGGGTCACATATATAAAAATGAAGTTCATATTGAGAAAAAAATAAATGTCTTAGCTTTGTCTTGAATTTATAGTGTAATAACTCAATGTGTGGATTATGTATGGAACAAGTGTGTGTGGAGACAGAATGATGACGACTATGTCAACAACATAAAAGTGGCACAGGAAGTACCTGCTCCAAACTGTTGAATATTGCAGAAGAACATTTGATAGTTTCAACAAACAAACCCTAAACAAGTGAATCATGCTTTTACACCAGTAGTTTGTGTAAACATTTCAACATTTGCTTTCACTATGTAAAGGTTGATGTTTGTCAAAAAAAATCACATTTTGTTGATTTTCTTGGAATGACATGTTAATAATTGTTACCTTTTGTTGTATGAGCTCCAACAAGTTTAGTATGAAAATGTTTTAATATCTTACTTAGATCTAAATTATCGGCCAAAACGTCACATGACGGACACAAAATAAATCACATTTAGCTCCATCTCATCTCATGAGGGAAAACTTCCATCATGTGGCAATGCTTCCTGATATTTCAAATCAATATGACTTCTATGATTTTTGGCTTTTTCAGAACAAAAACCATGGGAAATAATATTGTTTCATATGAGAAGAGGAAAAAGTGGACAGATGTACCACTCGTCTGCTCTTGGTTGATGATTTAAAGTGGAACTCCAGTGAAGCCGTGTGCGATGTGGAGCAGCTGCGCTCCCAGTTCTTCCTGCTGCCCTCCAGGCAGGAACTCTGCAGACAGTTCCCTGTAGGTGCTGCACACTCTGCGAGAGTGAACATCCTGTCTGCGAATGGCGTGCTTCCATCGATGGCGTGCAAACCCGGATAACACCACTAAAGATCTGCGAGGAAGGCGCACGGCGACCTGAACCTCCTGTGTGAGTCCCACCTCTGGCAGACCTTCCTCCATAGACATTGTGAGTGCGGTGTCTGATAACATATTGATAGTGACCAGGCGTTCCCCCCACAACCATGAGTCGTCCAGGTGTGGGTCGATGGCAGAGCCTCGCTCAGGGTGGTAGTCCAGGTTACACTGCTCCACAGGCCGGAAGTCTGCCAGAGTGTGTTCCTGTCGCATCCGCAGGATCAGACGCTGGCTCACAGCGGGCAGTCCGCTGAAATGAGCCATGTGCACTTTCTTCTTCTTAAAGTTGACCTTTGGCCCAAAGTCCTGCAAGGTCATAAGAACAAGGTATGAGTTCAGAGCAGAAGATCATGATGTGGTAGGGTTGTCAAAAAAATCGATTTTAGATACTAAATCGATATTGACCCTTGGTATCTAATTAGATACTAAGTTGCTGGAAAATCGATTTTTGTTTTTATGGCGCGTCGCCGCTTTTTTGTAGCGGGTAACATTAAGAATTGTAAACAGGCATCAACGCGGTCAGCTCTGGCACAGCCGTAATGCCGGCGTGTAAGTTAAAGTCTCTTTTTTTCTCCAGCTGCCTCTGACAGCACACGGGATGACGCCAGTGCGACCACAGACCTATACACTATTTCTATAGGTCTGTGATTGGACCATCCCATGTAACTTTGCTTTTAAAGGCCTCGATATAGTCGAACGTTTATGCGCGAGGGCGGCAGCCAGGCGGTAGCGCATAGTATCACGTTACCACCACGGAGGCCACCGTGAGCATGTCAGCCTATCATTTTTGACGTGTGCGCTGCTAGTCCCGTATGGGGTCCGCGGTGGTCACATGATGCAATACGCTGCCGCCCCCGCACATAATCACTCGACCATAAAGAGTCTTACAGTTAGCACTGCAGAAGGACTTGAGCAAAAAAGATAGGCCTACCTTAACTTACCAAGAGATAGACATGTATTTATTCTGCACCCGCACTCACTACCTTTTTTTAGCAGTCCATGGAGGACATTTTAAAAGGAATCCCTCACATCTCCAGTATCGAAATTAGTATCGAGTATCGAGTATTATCCTTAGTATCGGTATCGAGTTGGAAATTTTAGTATCGTGACAACCCTATGATGTGGATGTTCTCACTCATGGATGAGATGAGTCATTGTTTCTTTTTTAATATCAGACAAATACCCAAATACCCAAAGACACTGAGACATGAAATGGAACAAACTGTACATGTGAAAAACAAAAACATTTTCTGCATGAGGGCTTATTTTATTTTATTTTGCCAGTCAGTTATCACTGACTCAATTAAAATAACATGTCAATATCCACTCAACTGTTTTTAATTCTTGTCATGTTATTATTTACAGTGTGATAATATCTATAATAAATAGTAGAAATGTCAAGGTCTAAATCCTCTCAACTAGGATGTTTAAGTTTAACATGCTTTTATTAAGTGTACTTTCCTACTTGAAGATTCTGAAGTGGAGTTGTAGAGGCTGCACATTTAGAAAATCTGACATTCTGTAATATAATAATAATATTTAAAGACTGGTAAATAAATAGAATTGTTTTGATTCAACAGAAAATGAAAACAGTGCTTACAATCGTACTAACTTCAGTTAATGTAATAATTCTAGCAGCATTAATAAAAATCCAACAGTCCAGTTATGATATGATACGGTGTGTATGTTTAAGTACTGACTGTATGCATGACATTGAGTGTTTGTTTCATGAAAACATAATCTCAAAGTGAAGAAAGTCTCAAAGTTGACATGTTTAATTCTATTCCCTCTGAAGCGTTTTGCAGGAATTTTCCTCCTAAAATGACTGATGCTTTTTTTCACAGATGACAAACTCTGACAGTCCACTCTCTCTTCAATCTGAATTGTTTTCACACTTTATCAGAATATCTATGAAGATGCAGTAAGCAGCTCAGTTTGTTCACAAAGGTACTTCCATTTGCCCTTTTGTTAATTTCCAGCAAATAAAAGCAAAATTTGAAGAAGCTTTTGGATGTTGTACTAGATTCTAGGTGTATTTGCAGATGCTCAAAGCTGTAGCTGTTCATACTTAACAATCAAAGCTTCACTGTGGTTGGTCTGTTGATGTAACAGGAATGACATATGGGAATAGAAATGTCATAGAGCAGACTGTATGCAGACTACACTTAGACTAACCTGTTTCCTGCGACCAGACTGGGACAGATTCCACACATCCTGGTCCATGCTGCCTATCAACTCCTTCTCCTCCTCTTCTGATATGAAATTCTCCCACAGGAAGATGCCAGGAAAAGGGAAGGATGACGTGGCTTCTGCATCTTTATGAACAGCACGCTTTGACTCTGGATCATACAGGAACTGATGGACAATCTTCAAACCCAAAAAAATAACATTTGAATCCATAAACATATTTCAGAATTCATGTGTTTATTAAGAGACTGACTGAGATCCACAGGGATGCATACAGACTGTGAACAGCCAAATATGTTCACCTCAATTAATACTGATAATTATCAAGATAAATCATTTAAAGTATTTCAAAATTTAGAGGCTGATGAAGGCCCTGACTTTCAAGTTTAACATTCCAAATGATTATTTGTAGGTTGCACTAGATAAAATGACAAAGCAAAATTAAATGGATGATGAAGGTAACAAAACCAGGCAACATAAAAACATGCTAAGAAGAGAACACTCTAGAAAAAACTAGAAAAGCACTCTGAGAGCACAGACCTCCACCAAGGTAGAACACCCCCCCCACCCCGATCACCCCCAAAATGAAATCAGTTCTTCCTGTTCACATTTCCAGCATATCCTGAAAATATCATCAAAATCCGTCCATAAGTTTTCGAGTTATCTTGAACACAGACAAACACACAGATAAACGCCGGCAAAAACAGAACCTCCTTGGCGCAGCGTTATTTAATCATTTTAAAAAAGCATCAGAAATGTATCACAAATAATGAGACAAAACCTTGTGTGCACTCTTGTTTTCAGTGCTTTGATTGTATTTGTTATTTTCATTATGTTTTTATTTTGATGTGTATGAACATACTACACTGTACTGAACACAATTAAGATAATGGAGTTCATCTATTAAATTCAAAACACTGCATACAAGAGATTCTTTACATAATTTTTTTAAATCTTTATTTCTAACATTTAAAATAAAATAAACAATACTGCAAAAAATAATTTGGCAATTACACCAATCTGCTCCATCAGAGCCAAGACAGAGAGGCTGCATAGAAGGTTGTTCCTCCAGGCCACTCAGATCCTTAACTCACATAACACACAAGTTTGAAGTTTCAAAATTAGTCACATGCCTAATAGTACATGTACATTGGCAGTGAAATGGAAGTGATGTTGGCAGTTGTGCAAAGAATATAAATATTATGGAATATAGAAGTTAATTATACTTTAGGTAAAAGGTAAGAATACAATAGAATAAGATACAGAGGTAAATAAGCTTTCTTGAACTGTACAAGTACAAGATTAAAAAAAAAAACTATCTACAAATAAACAGGTAAACAGACATACGTAGATAAAAACAGGTAAAGTGACCACACAAGCCATTCCTGACTGTAAAACACCTCAGGACAGACTCCACAGCACCAGAAAAATCACAATCTTCACTTTATCTCACTGATCCTTTATGATTTCTGGTCACTTTACCTGTTTTATCTATTTACCTGTTTTTTTCTTATTTACTTGTACAGTTTAAGAGAACTTATTTACCTCTCTATCTTATATTATACCCTTTTCTTACATTTTACCTATAGTATTTTAACTTCTATATTCCATAATATGTTTATTCTTTGCACAACTGTCGATGTCACTTTCATTTCACTGCCTAAGTACATGTACAATAAGACATGTGTCAAATAAAGCTTGTAAGTTCAAACAAAATCAAACCATAATAAACATTTAAACAGAACTCTTCCACAAAACAAGTATAGTACCAGTATGTGTGTGTGTGTGTGTATATATATATATATATATATATATATATATATATATATATATATATATATATATATATATATATATATATATATATATATATATATTGGTATTCTTATTTATCTCATCTCCACGTTTTTATTCCTTCTGTATATATTTTTTCAATCCCGTATATTTTCTATAGTGTACATAGTCATTTTCTCAATATCTGTGTTTGTGTACATATATTATTATTTATCTATGTTTCTTCTCTTTGCTGTCTCTCTATTGCTCTACGTCACTGGCTGCTGTAACATGTGAATTTCCCTGTTTTGAGATCAATAAAGTCTAATCTTAACTCGAAGATTGAGTTACGTCCTACGTCACTGACGTATTTGAAGTGACTTCTTGTCGTTTCATTCTGTTCTTTGTCCAACTATTACAGAATGTCGATAGCATATAGTTACTTCACAAGTGTGCTGTTTATTTAACATCTCATCAAACAGCTCACATTCCATCTGCTACATCTGTGTTACTCTCAAATCTGCCCCCCGGAAACTAACACAAAATCGGAACAATAATACACTTGTATTAGCACGGTGTCACAACCTTTAGCCCCTTAACCATGGCCCAAACACGTAGAACATAACAAAACACATACAACTAAATGTCCTCCAAAACCGGAGTGCTCTATCTCAACACTTGTAATGTTAATGAATCAACATTTGTAGTGGAAACGTAAAGGGACCGGATGTAGTATTTTTGCACATGCGTAGAACAAATCGGAAACACAAAGGCACTGATCCGCACACATTGTTTCATACAGTGTGCAGAAGTAATATAATGCGTTTTAATTTGTGTTAATATTTACCTTTCGTTCTTTCGCCTCTATATGCCCCTTTCCTTCCAACGTCTCACACACAAGACAATGGCGAATGCCCTTACAACCACACGAACCAAACATATCTTTGCTAAAAGGAGCAGTCATAACGTGTCTTCTTCGTGTATACCGGAAGTGACAGGACTGACACTGAACAGCGCCACCGCTCGGTAACTGATGTCATCGCAAAGGTCGGAGAGTAGAACTCAGTAATAGCATACATTTTCTTCCACCTTTGGCCAGTAAAATCAGCCCATTGTATATATTTGTCTATCAATTAATTAGAATATAATCAAAAAGTAGGTTTCCCCTCCCAGTAATTGTATTCACAAAGGAAAATGCATCTTTACATAGGCCTATTCATCACACACACACACTTTGACATATTTCAAATGTTTATTTTTGGTTTGATTGATTCTAACATACACATATTGAAAATGAGAAATTCAGTATCTTCCATTTTTAAAAAATCAATGTTTCAGAGTCTGGAGGAAGAGAGGAGACGCAAAAAAGTACAAGAAGTTTGAGGTCCAGTAAGTAAGTTTCCTCAGCCAGTGGTAGTTTGGGGAGCCAGCCACTTCATCTAACTGGTGTTAGTCCACTAGCTTTTTTTTTTTTATCAGGCCCTAGAGGTGAACACACGTGCCAAAAGTACCAGTCCAACCTAACCAGACGGTGGCGAAAATGCACCTAGCTTTAGCTGCCGCCGCTATTGAATTGATAGTAGAAGAAGAAGAATCACCGGAAGTACGTCACGCTCCCGTATCGCGGGAAACCTGTAACATCCATGTGGAAGCATTTTTAAGTCAGAGGTGTGTTGTTTCCATTGAACTTCGCTGTATTCCGGGTGAGTTATTTTAAAGTTCTTAATTTTAACCTTTGGTCGATATATACCAACGGCTCGAACTTGGCATTTAAATGTAGTTTACAAAAACTTTGTATGAAGTAATGGATTTGTAGTCTGGTTTCCTCTAATGGCCACATTCTCCCCGAAAACAACCTATTGTTTGTCTGTTTGGTGTGTGAGATATTCTTGAATAAAATTATGTTAACGTGTAGTTACTTACAATAAGCAGAGACGTGTATTTTATTTGAATGTGTTGACCTCACTATATGAACGAGCTTTTTTCATGTATTTTCTGTCGTTCTTCCTGCAGATATATAACACAATGCAGAAAATAACCGAGAAGGTTTTATTGGAGAAAGGCTCTCCAAAATCCTGCAAACTGGAACAAATTACCACTCTGAAGTAATTAACATTTCCATTGTTCTGACATTTGAACTAGTTTGATCAGCATTGAAGTTTGTTAATGTCATATGAGGTCATATACAGCAGCAGTGTTTCCAACCTTTTTGAGCCACGGCACATAAAACCACCAAACAAAAATGTCACAAAAAGTATATTTATTGAAATATAATGCAGATTCACTCTTGTTGTATTTATTCAGTGTGAAGCCTGGGCCTGTTTAGTTAAAAACAAAGCTGATATTCTTTCAGTAATTGAAGACAGACAGTGGACGGACGTTTTGGACAAACATATTATGTTTATTTGAATGTGATTTTATTATTCACTCCAACACATATTAAAATGTATACAATATACTCAAATTATCAAAATTATACAAATTACATTGGAAGTTTATAACCTCACATTATTTGAAAGAGTTCATAATAATTTTACACATGATCACACATTACTAATGTATACAATACATTCATATTTTTTGGGTTAGGGTTATAAGAAAAAAAAGTTTATTTATATAGCACCTTTCATACAAAAACTGTAGCCCAAAGTGCTTCACATTGATCAAAAAATTAACATAGAATTTTAAGACAAGGGTGAAATAAGAAATACATTAAGATTTGATTGCACAAAATTATAAAATTACAAAAGTACAAGATAAACTGATTATTCATACATTATAAAAATAAATAACAAACACATTAAGATTTGATTACACACAAAATTTAACCAATATAAAAAATGGGGTTGCAGAAAATATGAAAAAAATATGATTTCTCCAAAAAGTCTGGAAAAAGTGTAGTAGCAAACACCCTAGGCCGAAACGTCCTACATTTGAGTGGATCAGTTATGTGTGCTGTTGTATGGATCCATAATTATACTGCTCCCTTATAGTTCCAATAAGTTTTCAATGGCATACCTGATGATTTCTCATGTCACACTTATGTGCCATGGCACACAGGTTGGGAAACACTGATATACAGGATGTGTACTGTACATGTCTATGTTCTTATTTTTGTTCTAGGGTGGGGGCATAGTGGTACTTTTTAAAAGTGATACTGGAAAAAGAATTAGGCAATGGTTTAATTAATTTATGTTCGAATGATAGCAAATGATAATGAGAAGTGGCATTGAATAAAAGACAGGTTTGAGATTTTGAAATGTTTAATTTATTCCAGATTTGGTCAGTGTTATGTCATCATTTTAGTGACATCCTTACTCTGCTCCATGTCCTACTGACTGTGGCTGTCATTAGTGATGAGACAAGTTAATACCATTACCATGTTGGATAAACGTTTGTCTCTTGCTGTTGCTGAGTTATTCCTTAATCCACTAAATTGTGGTATTACTCGATAATTTCCTTTTATTATCAATGTATTAATACATTTTTAATTAGCCTTAATGGAAAGTGTTATTTTTTTCAGGTACAGTAAACAAATTCTGTTGTTTATAGATGATTGATACTTTCTGTTGCCTTCAGTGTTTTGCAGTGAGCAAACGTTGGATGTGATGAGTTCTTCTTTCCTCTATAGTGACTACTAATGCCTTCATGTCCACAGTCTGTCGAGGCTGGGTCTCCACTCCCAGGACTTGCCAGTGGGGTTGATGTCTCGTCTACAGTCTCTGGAACGTCTGGATCTGTCGAGAAACAGACTGCAGGACTTCCCCAAGAACCTGAAGCTTCCAAAACTCAAATACTTGGACCTGAGCGACAACCAGATGGAGGATGTGACGGGACTGGACAGTGTGGGTGGTGTGGAGGAACTGAAGATGGAGGACAACCTTTATATCACTGTGAGGATACCACTGTGTTTGTAGTTTACAAACGGTAACATGTCACATCTGTCTGGAACATCATTGTAGGTTCTTATTTCCTTTATTGAAACGCTAGTTTGACGCTCATCTAACTCCCTCGTATCTTGCGCTCAAAATAAATAAATCCACGAATCCACTTCTTTTGCTTAACTGTTTACTTGAAAATTTCGTGCAAAACTCAAGGATATCCACAATTACAAGACTTTAAATTCAAAAAGAAAAAACAAAAAGAGAGAAAGAAAAGGCGAGGTCAAAAAACTACTGCGCTCCAAACTCCATTCTGCTTCCTACTGACGTGTCACCCCGGCAACCACCTGTCATGGGTTTTTAAAACTTCACAATAAAAGTCCTCATACATTTTAGATGAAATGCACATATGTAAATAACATTTTAAACCTCTTTCAATCATTAAATTATAAGCAATATTTATCTTAACTATGAACTTATATTCCTTTAAATAAAAATTATGCAAAACAAAATAAATTGCATTTAGGCTCCTACAATCATTCTAGTGCATTGAAGAACTTAAAGGGACAGTTCAGTATTTTTCAGATGAATGTGTTTGTCATCAGTGTCTTTACTCTGGTGCACCCACACTGACTCCGCCCCTTTACTCTGGTTCACCCACACTGACTCCGCCCCTTTACTCTGGTGCGCCCACACTGACTCCGCCCCTTTACTCTGGTGCACCCACACTGAATTACCCCGCACAGTGTCCTGTGAGCCCAGTTCTGGTCCAGTTTTGGTCAAAGTCAAAGTAGTCCCGGCAGGTTTCCTGCAGTCAACAAAATAAAATGTTTCTTCTGATTTATTTACATAACAAAACTGTCACAGAACAATTTATTTTATGTAAACAAATCACTCATTCCAACACAAACTGTTTTGAGAAGAAACCGTTTTCATTTTGTTGACCCCTAAAAACCTACTTTGGCTTTGACCAAAACTGGACCAGAACTGGGCTCACAGGACACTGTGGAGGGTAAGTCACTGTGGGTGCACCAGAGTAAAGGGGCAGAGCCAGAAGAGAGGGGCGGAGTCAGTGTGGGTGCACCAGAGTAAAGACACTGATGACAAACACATTCATCTGAAAAATAGTGAAGTGTCCCTTTAAGCCTTTCACAGTCTGCTGCTGCCATTGTTTTGTCATTTATGGTATTTTAAAATGGAAGACTGTCCTTTTAAATTTCCTGATTACATTATATTGATTGTCCAAAGACATACATTGATAGGTTAATCTAAATCCCCCAAAGGTGTGTATGTGAATGCTAATGTCAGTTTGTCTATATATGTTCAGTCCTGATACGAACTGCAGACTCATACAGGGTGACCTCTGACCCCACCTTCACCTATTGTAACTGGATTAGTTCCACAGTGACTCCCGTGACCCGAGTGAGGATAAAATGGGTTTAGACGACGACCGAACTATTATATTGATTGTATCAGGGTAACAACCAATGACAATTTCAATAGCCCCCTAGTCATTGACTACTGTAACAACTAGTCAGATTAGGAACAGTGAAACAAACCCCACCCCAGTGGCTCTTATTTGTATTTATTGCAGCAATAAAATACACATTCATTCATTGAACAATAATATTTGGTTTACGACTATTATATTGCATAACAGTTTGTTAAATAAATATTTAATTCAGTATTGAACAAAAAATGCAGCCGCAATAAAATACTGCACATTTTCCGTAACAATTCCAGTGTCTAACAAAGTTTGTTAAACAACTAAATACTCAAGTTTGAAATAAAATATTAGTTTTTTCCTTAAATCAATCTCTTAATTATAATAATGTCATAAAAATGACAAATTTTGTTGTTGGGTGTTTGACACCTAGTTGACTAGTTGTTGTCATCCTGTTTCATGTTCCTGATTTTTTGACTTTTAGAACTAAAAATGTGAATATTAAATCTTTTAGCATCAAATACATGAGTGGTCTTTTCTGTTAAAATGGTCAGATACGGTCTTAAAAATTATTTTGGCTTAAATAAAATTATATTTAAAAAAACTAGCAATAGTTTGATTTGTGATGATCTGAGGTTTAATGTTAAAGTACAGAAATGATGAACCCACATGTTCATCTAAAGCCCACATTTTTATCTGTGTTCAATGTCCAACCATGTGACTGAACCATAAAGTATATTCTGTAAGTGATGGATGGAGTACATTGACCTGTCATAGACCTTAAATGTGTTCCTCTATAGCAGGGGTTCTCCAACTTTTTTGGCCCAGGTCCCCCTTGGAGGGGTGACATTTTTCCATGTCCCCCCTCATCCTGGCGATACTGAAAATGATAAAAAACCACTTCAACAATGATTATTATGAAACAATGATAACCTTTTTTAATAGTGCTTTTGTGCAAACCAGCCACATTTTCAGGTATTATAATATAAATGAACACTTCAGAAACAACAATTTTAAATAATTTTAAAATAATAAACGGAACAAAAGACACACAAAACCGTGTGTGTGTGTGTGTGTGTGTGTGTGTGTGACAGACAGACAGACAGACAGACAGACAGACAGACAGACTTAATGAGAGGGATGATCTTGTCAAACTCAATATAACTATCAATGTACTTTCTCTTTTTAGGGTTAGGGCGTTTGTTTTTGTCATTGTCATTTTCATTGTCATTTCTTTTACCACTTCTTGAGGAACTTGGCGGACACAAAAATCGATCCATGTTCGCTGCAGGGTGGCTAAAAATAGCCTGTGACTCGCTCCGTCTCAATTTAGTCAAGCTAGCGTCAAACAGCGCTGTTACTTCCGCCCGCTCGCTCGCTACAAAATAAAACTTCCGCATTTCAAAATAAGACAGCAAAAAAAACAAAACAAACAAACAAAAAAAAAAAAACAGGAATAATTTTGCGTACCCCCTGGACATGCGCCACGTCCCCCTAGGGGTCCGCGGACCCCAGTTTGAGAACCGTGGCCTTATACAACACACCCTGGACACTTCAGTGCTAGAGTTGATTAATAACATGCTCCTTCTCCTCAGGTGAGTGATAACTACAAAATGATGACCCTAATGCCAAAACTGCGGACGTTCAATGGAAAGGACATCAGTACGACTGCCAACCATGTGCGCTACGTCTACACTGACAACCTGAGGACCAGGGTACAAACACACTGCTGACACAACACATCGTCAGGGTTGTAATATTAAAGCCATCGTTGTTCATATTACAACATTAACCACTGCACTTTTTTTCAACTCCACTTATCCTTCAATAAAGTCTAAGATGAGTCGTGTTGACGTCATCACGTTGTCAGCGGAGGAACAACAGACACACGGCTAAAAAAAAACCCAAACATGGACACACGTCTGTCCAGCAATGAAGAACTTGTTTAAAGTTCACTGTAACGTAACAATGTCCACTGACAAGACACAAACAACAACAACAACAAAACAAAGGCTAATGTTAGCAAAGAGTTTTCTGTTAAATGTAACTGAACATCAGTAGGTGAACATATGTAACACTAACCCACACTAACCCACACTAACCCTAACATCAGTAGGTGAACATATGTAACACTAACCCACACTAACCCACACTAACCCTAACATCAGTAGGTGAACATATGTAACACTAACCCACACTAACCCACACTAACCCACACTAACCCTAACATCAGTAGGTGATCATACGTAACCCTAACCCACACTAACCCACACTAACCCTAACATCAGTAGGTGATCATACGTAACCCTAACCCACACTAACCCACACTAACCCTAACATCAGTAGGTGGACATATATAACCCTAACCCACACTAACCCTAACATCAGTAGGTGATCATACGTAACCCTAACCCACACTAACCCTAACATCAGTAGGTGATCATACGTAACCCTAACCCACACTAACCCACACTAACCCTAACATCAGTAGGTGACCATACGTAACCCTAACCCACACTAACCCACACTAACCCTAACATCAGTAGGTGATCATACGTAACCCTAACCCACACTAACCCACACTAACCCTAACATCAGTAGGTGACCATACGTAACCCTAACCCACACTAACCCACACTAACCCTAACATCAGTAGGTGATCATACGTAACCCTAACCCACACTAACCCACACTAACCCTAACATCAGTAGGTGAACATACGTAACCCTAACCCACACTAACCCACACTAACCCTAACATCAGTAGGTGAACATACGTAACCCTAACCCACACTAACCCACACTAACCCTAACATCAGTAGGTGAACATATGTAACCCTAACCCACACTAACCCACACTAACCCTAACATCAGTAGGTGGACATATGTCCACATCTGGTCTGGACTCACGGCTCTAAAACTGGACTGTCCACATGTCTGTCAAACGTCCTCAGTTTTCATATTACATTTAAAAAGTTTAAGGCGGTGGCCGATAACACAAACCCTACACTGTCCACATCATGTTTGGGGGGGGGTTGTCTGCACTGTTTATCACTCCGGTTAGCTAGCAGATGTTGAGCCGATACCTCTTCAGATGGCCGTGGCATTTTTTATGTTTTCATTTCCACACATGTGATGTGTGTCTGTCACTGTTGTTTTCTTATCCTACCAGGATAAGAAAACGAGAGCGAGAGATTCACTGAGGTCTGAACTCTAACACTGATCTAGTTCTTCTTGTTTAAAGTTCACTTTCATTTTTAGGACTGTGCAGTCTTTAAAATAACAGTAAGTTTTGGTTAAAGTGTGTTTGAACCCTGCCAGGTTTTCCAGACTCATTGCATTGACAGTATTTATCACAACTGAGTTTTCTGAATTCATGTAGTTCCGTTCAGAAGGTCCTCATTTGATTTTAATATTGCAGGAATTTCAGATCTAAGAGAAAAATAGCACTGGACCTCATGCAAGAAACCATGTATGACTCGTCCCATGTATGACTCGTCCCATGTATGACTCGTCCCATGTATGACTCGTCCCATGTATGACTCGTCCCATGTATGACTCGTCCCATGTATGACTCGTCCCATGTATGACTCGTCCCATGTATGACTCGTCCCATGTATGACTCGTCCCATGTATGACTCGTCCCATGTATGACTCGTCCCATGTATGACTCGTCCCATGTATGACTCGTCCCATGTATGACTCGTCCCATGTATGACTCGTCCCATGTATGACGACAATCACAGTCATGTCAGGTTGAACATGGATCAGCTCAGATGTGGATGGTAACAGTGTTTGGTTCATTCACAGTTGAATTAGTTTTTTTCTTAATGGGACAAAAAGACAGTTTAAGATAAATTGAGGAGAATATTGCTGCACTCAGACCCCCCACCCCCCCGTCACCACTAATCAGTCCATACTGTTTCGTTGTTCTTTACATTTAATATCTTTCATTATAACATAATGTTGTCAGTTTTGTTGTGAAAGGGTGGGGTTTGATAAGTTTTACTTCCTCTCACTCCATTTCTAATGTGTTATTGAATTGTACGACAAATCTGACTGCTGTGTCATTTATTTATTTCTGTTTGTTTTTTTCCTTGGTTGTTTTTTTCCTTTACTCTGTGACACAATCAAACTCAAAAAAAAGTTCTGTGTTGTTTACATCAGATGTTGAAATGGTCATTGCTTCTGCTTTTCAGATCATTGCAGTTTGGGAGCAGAGCTTTAGCCTCCCTGATCCAATCACAGCAGAGAAAATGGCCACGTTGGAGACGGACTTTGTTAACACGGCCTGTCAGCAGGTGAAGTTTGGACCAAGTTCAGTCAACAACTTCACTAAATGGAAAGTAAGTTCTCTATGTGATGAACATGTCTGTGTTTTGTGTCCTTCAGTCCTTATTATCCCGTCCCCCAAAGGGGGGGGGGGGGGGGGGGGCTATTTGTGTTTGAGGCCATCTGTTTGATTTTCAGCAGCTTTACGCAAAAACTACTGGATCAATTTTTTCTGGAAAAGTGCAAGGTGGTCCAGAATAGATCCCATGAAATTTTAGTGAATGCAGGTCAAAGGTCAAGGTCACAGTCACCAAAAATGTGTTATTGAAATGAGATATATTAGCCTAGCAGTGCTATCTGTATTCATTCCATGTATGGGTCTAGTGGTGCTTCATAGTCAGAGGAGGCGGGGCTAAAAGTTTTTCTTTCAAATCCTCTGTATGCAATAGGACGATACTACAACCAATCAGCGTAATCTTTAGGATGACGTAGTTAGAGCGTCTGAAAAGCTAGACTACTACGATAGAACATTAGATTTACTGATGCTAGGAGGAGCTAGTGTGGCTAGGCTACTACGATAGAACATTAGATTTACTGACGATAGGAGGAGCTAGTGTGGCTAGGCTACTACGATAGAACATTAGATTTACTGATGCTAGGAGGAGCTAGCGTGGCTAGGCTACTAGCTCATTCGATAGCGCAAGTTTTAATATATCAATTCACCACTGAAAACACACTCAGCAGTCACCTCAGTCGTGATCAGGTGCTAAGTTTTATCTGATGAACCCATACTCCAAGTAATTTCAGAGCTGAATAAACTCATTATTGTCTGTCTCTACTCTGATTCTCAGGTGGGGATCATGGCTGCAGAGTATCTCCGTTCTCTAACACAAGGAAAGGACGACGCACAAAAGACAGAGCCTGAAGAAGAAAGCACTGTGAGATCACTGTCGCATAACAGATGAAAGAATATGGATTTACATTACTCTTCTGCAAAAGATGTAGCTCTATTTATGTAGCTATTTAAATGAAGTGTGTGCATGCTGAGGGCACAATGTTCTCGTTTTGTAAAGCTAGCTAAGCCAATGCTGTAACATACAAAATGCGGGGGTGGCGGGTGGGTCGGCCTTGGTGTACTGGGGGGGGTTTGTAGCTGCTCCCTCTTGTTACCCGGGTTTGTGTCGTTCACGGTGGCTCCGGTGGCTCTCTGGGGGCGGCGCCCTGTAGCTCCTACAGCCCGGGGTGAGGGGTGCCCTGTTAGCTTGGCCCTGCCTTGCCGTGATTGCTGTTCTGGGCTTCGGGGTCCTTCACACTTGCATGTTTGATCGGGTCTTGCCAGCTACTGCCGAGTCCCATTTCAGTGAATGATGGGACCCGCCAGAATGTGCTGAGAATCTCTCCACAATCTCTACCCTAAACTCATTCTCTTCTTGCACTGGTGTCCCCTTCTGGCCTATTCTGTTCTATTCTATTGCATTCTATTTTATACTATCAAGTCATCCACAACTATGGTGTTCAGTACAGTTTTTGTTTAATTATTTATTTATTGAATCTCTTTTTCTTTTGTGCTGTTTTGGTTTTCTTCTCTTTTTTTGATTTATTTTTTTGTATTGATGGACAGTTAATAGTTGGAATAACACACCACCTTACAATCTTTAACTGCAATAGCACCGTCTGTTAACTTCTTTCCCTGTTCGTCCTGTCCAGTCTTTGTTTCCCCCACACATCACTGAGGTGTAGCACTGCCCTCCCTGGCTTATAATAGAGAGTTCTAATAAAGGATGTCTGCTCAGCTTTCAGGGAGGACTGCTGATGGTCACACACATGCACTAAATATGAAAATATTTGGCTGCAAGACTAAAATATACATTGATCTCAAACAATGTTGACACCGTCTGTGTGGTGTTAAACAATGAGAACAAATGCAGACAAAAAAAAGTTTCCTTTTTGTCACAAAAATTAAGTCATCTGTACAACATTGCCAACTTCTGTAAGTCAACTTTTTCATCCCACTGGCAAAGGGTCTTTGTTTAAGCGACTCCCTTGTACTTCTACTGTCATTCAGAATGAAGAATGCTCTTCTAAGAGGAAGGCCACAGCCTCAGGAAGAGACGATGACCTCATCAGACTGGCCCCTCAGAAAAAGAGATGTGCAGGTCTTACAGCGTCTCCGGCTGCCGTCAGCCCCCGCACAGCAGGCCTCAGAATGCAACTGCAGAATAAAAGTATGACCAGCAGCCCACGTCAGCACCACACCACCAGAGAACAGGAAGAGGCTGAGATGCCCAGGAGGGGTTCTAGAGCCCGACAGAACCAAGAGGAGGGGGCTGTCAGAGGCACAAAAGTGCCCACAGTAAAGAATCACCATAAAACTGAGGTGACGTCACAGCATCTGTTAATATTAATGTTTATGAGACGAAGGTAGTTGTAACATCTGCTGATCATTTGACCTCTAGTGGAAATGTAGATAACTAATTCTATTTGTAATCACTTAATCTATATATTATTCTATTCAATTAAATAATTATTTGGGTAGGTGGGGAAAAATGGTTAAAATATTTTTTTTTGAAAATGTCAACTTGTCTATTATTTCAGAACCGGCTGAAACAACAACTACAAAAGTCTGAAAATAAAAGGATATAGAAACGTATCTTTATAGAAATAACAATATAAAAATGTACGTATGTATGTATAAAACAAACAAGGCTCTAGGTTTTAGTTTGTAGAGATACTTGATAATTGTTAGAGCAGATAATGAAAGAATTCTTCCCTTTGTCATAGAAGCATCATATGTGCTTCATATACTCTTTAAAAAAATAACACAAAAGTCCAAGATGGCGACCACAAAATGTGTTCTTCCTTAATAACTGTCAATGCATTGATGTTCAGCATCATAAATGTACTACAGTTGAATAGAAAGTTGTGTATTGTGGATATTTTGGGACCAAATACATGTGTATCTATTATATTCTTCAGGTACATGTTCATACAACACTGATTGTTAAAAGAATATTTTTACTGTATGTGAAAATGTTTTTTTTCCAGTAGAGTTATGACATTAAATTCTAAAACCACCATGGAATTTTATAGAAACGTATTCACTGAACAACAATCATTGTTACACATTTCTGTCTGTGAGTTTGTACAAGTATGAACATGTTATATCTGAAGAATACAAAAGATACACATGTATTTGGTCCCAAAATATCCACAATACACAGCTTTATATTCAACTGTAGTACATTTATGAGGCTGAACATCAATGCATTTATAGTTATTAAGAAAAAACATATTTTTGTGTCCAGCGTTATTTTTGAAAAGAGTGGAGTTGGAAAAGTATATGAACCAAATGTGATGTTTTATGACAGTCAATGATTCTGGCTGAATATGCACTTCTCTGAAACACTACATACAGTTATATTTAAACGATGAGTTTTATACTTTATTTTGTGACTCGAGATGTAATGAATACTGGTATCATGATAAAGTGCAGTAAAATTGTAATTATTAGGCAAAGGCAAATGTATTTGTATATCACATTTGATGTACAGGATAATTCAAGGTGCTTTACACAAAAACAAAAACAAAACAGAAGAAAATTAAAATGATAAAGATGCATTAAATGACAATTAAAATAGAGACATAAAAACATTTAAAAGTAAATGAGAATCTAAGTAAAAGCTCCAGTGAACAATAATGTTTTCATCGTATTTAAATGAACTGACAGTTGTTCTCAGACCTCAGGTATTAACACTAGTTAACACTAGTTAACACTAGTTAACAGTTGTTCTCAGACCTCAGGTATTAACACTAGTTATCACTAGTTAACACTAGTTAACAGTTGTTCTCAGACCTCAGGTATTAACACTAGTTATCACTAGTTAACACTAGTTAACAGTTGTTCTCAGACCTCAGGTATTAACACTAGTTATCACTAGTTAACACTAGTTAACAGTTGTTCTCAGACCTCAGGTATTAACACTAGTTATCACTAGTTAACACTAGTTAACACTAGTTATCACTAGTTAACAGTTGTTGTCAGACCTCAGGTATCCAGGTAGTTTGTTCCACAGTTTAGGAGCAGAGTAACAGAATGATGCTTCACTTTATTTCGTTCTTATCTTTGGAACACACAGTAAACATGTTCCTGATGACCTATGACCTCAGGGCTCTGGATGCTTCATAGGGAACCAGTAGGTCTAGGATGGATTTGGGTCCAAGGCCGTTTAGTTCTTTATAGACCAGGAGTAAGATTTAGAACTGTGACCTTTGACCCACAGGAAGAACATGTAAGGATTTGAGGAGCGGTGTGATGTGGTCCAGTTTCCTGGTACTGGGTTGTGATGTGGTCCAGTTTCCTGGTACTGGGGTGTGATGTGGTCCAGTTTCCTGGTACTGGGGTGTGATATGGTCCAGTTTCCTGGAACTGGGGTGTGATGTGGTCCAGTTTCCTGGTACTGGTCAGGACTCTGGCAGCAGTGTTTTAGATCAGCTGTAGCTGCCTGATTGATTTTTTTGTTTAGACCAGTGAAGACACCATTACAATAATGTAACTTACTGAAAATGAATGAATGAGTTTTTCTGGTTTGGACAGAAAACCTTTGATTCTATGGATGTTCTTCAGGTGGTCATAGACAGACTGGGTCAGAACTTTTAAATGGTTGTTAAATTTCAGGTGTGAGTCAATAATTACACCCAGATTTCTGGCTTGGTTTGTGGGGTTTAGTGACATGGACTGAAGGTGAGCATTGACCTTTGACCTTTCTTTTTTGGGGCTAAAAACAATCACTTCTCTTTTGTCCACATTAAGCTGTAGAAAGTTCTGGAACATTATTATTATTAAAACCGTGTTGCCCTTGCAGCATTGACCACCCCCCTTTAGAGTAGAAATATTATTGATGAAATTATAGTGTTTGGTATTTATGATGATGATAATGGATTTGATTTATATAGCACTTTTTTGACCATTCAAAGCACTTTACATTAGTGATCCATTATTCATTCACTCTCACATGCTCCCTCTGGTGGTGGTAAACTACATATGTGTCCACACTTGATCTGTGGAAGACCGACGTGGCACCTATTTTGTGCTTACAGCCCCTTCTACCACTAAACATTCATACACTAGTGTGAGTGACACTGGAGGATGAAGTGTCTTTGCTCAAGGACACAACAGGCTGACTCGGACAGAGTGGGATTCAAACCACTAACTCTTAAGTGACTGAACCCACTCTACCAACTGAGCCATGGCCGCCCCTGCTACCTACTATTTATGACAGTACTATCATAGTAAATCTGTCTTTGTCTTTTGTCCATGTCCAGCCAGTGTCCCTGAAGCCTCATCACGTCCTGCAGTGTCACAGTAAACAGGACAGTTCTGAGGACTTGTCCACTCAGCTGTGGGCCTGTGCTTTCCAGCCTCTACCTGATTCCAACGGTACTGTTCCATCACCTTTAACATCACATGGTGTTCAATCATGGCTTCTGTGGGGAAAATGTCCCAGCACCTACAGTAAAATCCCTTAACCTTTGACCTCTGTCATATGAACAGGTACAGTCGGAGGAAGCCGTCTTGTGGCGACCTGTGGAGGAGACTCTCTCTGTGTGATCGACTGTGAAATTGGGATTGTGGTGAAAAAGTACAAAGTTCCCGGAGAGGTGTGCAACATTTACTTTTCTAAACCAATTAGCAGTGAGTTTCTAAATGTCACAGCCAGTTTGAGGTGACTTGAAACAGGTTAGTTGACACTTTGCCCCAGGGCAAAACACAGCAGTTCAGTTTGTGGTTTTGGGTACTCTCTCTGAACTAAGAAGGTGCAAACGTAGACACACTGATACTGTATATGAAATGAAAACAGCAGACAGACAATATAAGAACATTCTAAAAATATATACAATTTATTTCTAACAAAAAAACTTGTGCACAGTTGAAGATGATTTATGTGCAGTGTTTTTAGAACATAATGTAACAAGACTAGTAACTAATGTAACCAGCATAACTAGACTAATATAGTTTCGTGACACTAACCCCCCCACCCCCCCCAGTATCAGTAAATCTATTTTTACTGCTACGATGGAATGTTCTATCGTATCATCAGTAAATTTAATATTCTATCGTAGTAGCCTAGCCACACTAGCTCCTCCTAGTGTCGGTAAATTTAATGTTCTATTGCAGTAGCCTAGCCACACTAGCTCCTCCTAGGGTCAGTAAATCTAATGTTCTATCATAGTAGCCTAGCCACACTAGCTCCTCCTAGGGTCAGTAAATCTAATGTTCTATCGTAGTAGCCTAGCCACACTAGCTCCTCCTAGGGTCAGTAAATCTAACGTTCTATCGTAGTAGCCTAGCCACACTAGCTCCTCCTAGCATCAGTAAATCTAATGTTCTATCGTAGTAGCCTAGCCACACTAGCTCCTCCTAGCGTCAGTAAATCTAATGTTCTATCGTAGTAGCCTAGCCACACTAGCTCCTCCTAGCGTCAGTAAATCTAATGTTCTATCGTAGTAGCTTAGCCAAACTAACTCTTCCTAGTGTCAGTAAATTTAATATTCTATCGTAGTAGCCTAGCCACGCTAGCTCCTCCTAGCATCAGTAAATCTAATGTTCTATCGTAGTAGCCTAGCCAAACTAGCTCCTCCTAGTGTCAGTAAATCTAATGTTCTATCGTAGTAGCCTAGCCACACTAGCTCCTCCTAGCATCAGTAAATCTAATGTTCTATTGTAGTAGCCTAGCCACACTAGCTCCTCCTAGCGTCAGTAAATCTAATGTTCTATCGTAGTAGCTTAGCCAAACTAACTCTTCCTAGTGTCAGTAAATTTAATATTCTATCGTAGTAGCTTAGCCAAACTAACTCTTCCTAGTGTCAGTAAATTTAATATTCTATCGTAGTAGCCTAGCCAAACTAGCTCCTCCTAGTGTCAGTAAATCTAATGTTCTATTGTAGTAGCCTAGCCACACTAGCTCCGCCTAGCGTCAGTCAATCTAATGTTCTATCGTAGTAGCCTAGCCACACTAGCTCCTCCTAGAGTCAGTAAATCTAATGTTCTATCGTAGTAGCCTAGCCACACTAGCTCCTCCTAGCGTCAGTAAATCTAATGTTCTATCGTAGTAGCCTAGCCACACTAGCTCCTCCTAGCGTCAGTAAATCTAATGTTCTATCGTAGTAGCCTAGCCACACTAGCTCCTCCTAGCGTCCGTAAATCTAATGTTCTATCGTAGTAGCCTAGCCACACTAGCTTCGCCTAGCGTCAGTCAATCTAATGTTCTATCGTAGTAGCCTAGCCACACTAGCTCCTCCTAGCGTCAGTAAATCTAATATTCTATCGTAGTAGCCTAGCCACACTAACTCCTCCTAGTGTCGGTAAATTTAATATTCTATCGTAGTAGCCTAGCCACACTAGCTCCGCCTAGCGTCAGTCAATCTAATGTTCTATCGTAGTAGCCTAGCCACACTAGCTCCTCCTAGCATCAGTAAATCTAATGTTCTATCGTAGTAGCCTAGCCACACTAGCTCCTCCTAGCGTCAGTAAATCTAATGTTCTATCGTAGTAGCCTAGCCACACTAGCTCCTCCTAGCGTCAGTCAATCTAATGTTCTATCGTAGTAGCCTAGCCACACTAGCTCCTCCTAGCATCAGTAAATCTAATGTTCTATCGTAGTAGCCTAGCCACACTAGCTCCTCCTAGCGTCAGTAAATCTAATGTTCTATCGTAGTAGCCTAGCCACACTAGCTCCTCCTAGCATCAGTAAATCTAATGTTCTATCGTAGTAGCCTAGTTTCACTCAATGTAACTTTTGTCTCGATTTCCCTGAAACTGGTCGACCAATTACAGTGAAGTATAGAGTCAGAGGGCGGGCCTAACAAAGTGACGGAGTGACGATTGGTAGAGAAACAAGTGTAAACAACCATAGAAGAAGAACAACAACAGGTGTAGATTTCCTTTTATCACAGTGAAGAATGTCAGAAAACGTCAACAATCTTTAAATTCTTTTTACTCCATAATCCACCATTTTTTTCGTCATTCCTAACTTTCCGGTGCTGTAACTACGTCATCCTAAAGATTACACTGATTGGTTGTAGTACCGTCCTATTGCATACAGAGGATTTGAAAGACAACCTTTTAGCCCCGCCTCCTCTGACTATGAAGCACCACTAGACCCATACATGGAATGAATAGTCGTAGTATGTCGGCAATATGTGCACAGTATTGAAACACACACACTAATCAGAACCTTTTCTCCATCCAGATGATCCATTGTAGTTTCTACCCTATTCATATATATTTTATTTTCTGAAATGCATTTTTGTTTTTAATAGTGTTTACATCGGAGGAGTCCAAATCCAGTCGTCCAGGGTCGCTGTCCTACATGTTTTAGATATTTCCCTCTTCCACATGATTTAGTTTAACCCTTTAACTCCTGAGACTTTAGCAGTTCCACAGTGAAAACAATTAAAATAAGCAACAAAATGAACAAAAATGAATAATAAACTGACAAAATAATACTAATAAATTTTTTGTTAATTTTGTTGCTCATATTTATTTAATTTTTTCTTTAATTTTGCTCCATTTGTGTCTTACTTTCTTCGTGTTACTAATAATTTTGTCAGTTTATTATTAATTTTTGTTCATTTTATTGATGACTTTGGCTGTTTTTGTTCATTTTGTTGCTTATTTTAATTCTTTTTACTGTGGACCTGCTAAAATTTCAGGAGTTAAATGGTTAAACTGCATCATGTGGAAGAGGGAAATATTTAAAACATGTAGGACAGCGGCCCTGGAGGACTGGCTTCGGACACCCCTGGTTTAAATATACTGCAAAGATTGTGGAAATGTACACTACCGTTCAAAAGTTTGGGGTCACCCAAACAATTTAGTGTTTTCCATAAAAAGTCACACTTATTCACCACCATATGTTGTGAAATGAATAGAAAATAGAGTCAATACATTGACAAGGTTAGAAATAATGATTTGTATTTGAAATAAGATTTTACATCAAACTTTGCTTTCGTTAAAGAATCCTCCATTTGCAGTAATTACATCATTACAGACCTTTGTCATTCTAGTTGTTAATTTGTTGAGGTCATCTGGAGAAATTGCACCCCACGCTTCCAGAAGCAGCTTCCACCAGTTGGATGGGTTGGATGGGCACTTCTTGCGTACCATATGGTCAAGCTCCTCCCACAACAGCTCATTGGGGTTCAGATGTGGTGACTGCACTGGCCACTCCATCACCCATAGAATACCAACTTCCTGTTTCTGCTCTAAATAGTGGAGGTGTGTTTAGGGTCATTGTCCACTGGGTATAGCATGGTGTTACAAAATGGAGTGATAGCCTTCCTTATTCACAATCCCTTTGACCCTGTACAAATCTGCCACCTTACCAGCACCAAAACAAGCCCAGACCATCACATGACCTCCACCATGCTTAACACATGGTGTCAGACATTCTTCCAGCATCTTTTCATTTGTTCTGCGTCTCACAAACATTCTTCTTTGTCATCCAAACACCTCAAACTTACATTTGTCCGTCCACAACACTTTTGTCCAGTTTTCCTCTGTCCAATGTCTGTGTTCTTTTGCCCATCTTAATCTTTTTTCTTTTATTGGCCAGTCTCAGATATAGCTTTTTCTTTGCCACTCTGCCCTGAAGCCCAGAATCCCACAGCTGCTTCTTCACTGTAGATGTTGACACTGGTGTATTGTGGGTACTATTTAATGAAGACACCAGTTAGGGACATGTGAGGCATCTGTTTGTCAAACTAGAGACTCTAATGAACTTATCTTCTTGCACAGTTGTGCAACCCGGCCTCCCACTACTTTTTCTACTCTGGTTAGAGCCTGTTTGTGCTGTCCTCTGAAGGGACTAGTACACACCGTTGTAGGAACTCTTCAATTTCTGGCATGGAATAGCCTTCATGTCGAAGAACAAGAATAGACTGTGGAGTTTCAGATGAAAGTTTTCTTTTTTTGGCCATTTTGAGCCTTTGATTGACCCCACAAATGTAATGCTCCAGAAACTCAATCTGCTCAAAGGAAGATCAGTTTTGTAGTTTCTGTAACGAGCTAAACTGTTTTCAGATGTGTGAACATGATTGTACAAGGGTTTTCTAATAATCAATTAACCTTCTGAGCCAATGAGCAAACACATTTCACCATTAGAACACTGGAAATAGGCCTCTATACACCTATGGAGATATTGCACCAACAACCAGACATTTGCAGCTAGAATAGTCATTTACCACATTAGTAATGTATAGAGTGGATTTGTTTAAAGTTAAGACTAGTTTAAAGTTGTGATCGTTGACTTTATTGCTCATTGTTTCTTCAGTAAATGTAGAAAAATGTTCCTGGGGGCTCAGTTATTTTCTTTCTTTGGTGTTTGTTTGTGTCCCTAAAGGAATTCTTCTCTCTGGCTTGGACGACAATACTTATGTCCAGAGGGGGCGGGGCCTCGGCTAAACACTGCAGTATTCTAGCAGCTGGAGGGAAGCGGGGGATGGTCAAACTGATCCACCCCAGACACAACGTGGCCTACGGCGAGTTCCGAGCCAGTCGTAAAGCCTTGTCTGTGCTCCACTTCAACCCACGTCAAGGAAACGTCCTCTACAGTATGACGCCACTCACTCATTCATTGTGGAATTTTTCTCCTGTCATTTCTAGAAAAAATTATACCACTTGCTGTGGTTGTAGCTGACATTTCGGAATATAGTAACAGGGTTTCCCCCAGAAATCTTGCCAAGCCTGGTGGTAGGGCCGCTTGTGAAGCCCATCGGTGGGATACCATGTTTGTGCAAAGAAAAAAAAAATAATAAAAAAAAATGTAACGTTGACAAGAAATATGAAATGATATCCATTATGCGTTGTTGACTAACATTTATTAACAATAAGAACACTAACTGCTAACAAAATGCACATTATGACATACACCTTATTCACCTTTAATAATGAATAAATAAATAAATAAATAAATAAATGTCAATGACAATTCACATATTCAGACAAAGATTTTTCATATTGAGACTCGATAATGATTTAATAGAAAATATGTCAAAGAAGTGTAAATGGTGCTTCTACACTTTATTATACAAATATTTATACAGTGGTGGGCAGTGCATTTCAACATGAGTCCTTCAGGGCCCCCCCCCCCCAAAATATATTAACTTCACCTCAGTATAGATTAGTCCAGCAGCACTTTATTTCAGGAACATCAAGTATGTATTCACAACTAAGGTTAGGAAACTAATTACAGATATTGTTAAAAATAAAAAGGTGATTTAAAGATACTAAACAGAATGACTGTGTGATCTTAAACAGTCTGTAATAAACTGCACAATGTCAGTGTTTCATATCCGACACCAACCAGACAATAACAAAACAAACTATTCTGTGAAAATAAAGTTCAGAGATTGTTTGGATTTTTGAGAATAGGATATACAACAAGAAATAACTGAAAATGTTACAAAGAAATTAAAAATAAAATGCATTTACTCCCTAACATAGTTCTCCACAGTATCTGCTTATTTAAAATAAAGTGGAACCTCCTTTCTTTTGTCTAGAACACTTCAGTGGCTGTTGAACAGTTTATCTGTGTGTTTAGGTTCATCAGTCACTTCCTTTTCTATGGACATGGAGGCTAAAAACGGTAACGGTCGAAACGGACCAGTGTGTAAATTTGTCCCAAACTCTCACTCAGATTTTTACTCCGAAGATAGTTGTCCTTCGTCCATTCTGGGTGAAAATTGATCTGACTCTTGAATTTCCTTCTTTAGTTTGTTTAAATATTCTCCAGATTGCCTCTTGTCAGGTCCTAGCAAGTGTTTATCCAATCACTGAACACGTACATGTCCAGGTTAGCGTCACACCTGCTAGCTTACCTTGGTTCACAGACTCCAGATGTGATTGGCTGTTGTCACCTGACTGTTCCTTTCACTTCCTGTGCAGAGGACATGACTGTTCTGAAGGTCTGAAGATAACGTCATTTACCTGACAACACAAGCTAGCTGAAATATCAGTGGTTAAAAACTCTACCATAAATGAAAAAAAAACTCCATTGGAAGTCACTGGACTAAGTGGAAATAATATGACATGAAGAACCCAGAGAATAGATGATCATTTAGTTTACATGTTGATGAAAATAAAATTTACATTTACTTTTCTGAGCATGTTTAGGCCAACAGAGAAGGTCCTGACAGACCACCACTGTATTTAAATCTACTGTATTTTCAGCACTTTAAGGTGCGTTAAGTGAAGTCAAAATGTTGAGATAAAAAGTTAACAATTCCCAGTCACTAAGCAGAACCAGAATGAATCCATCTGTACTGTGGCTTTTAAATGTGCCTTATAGTCTGTAAATATTATTAACACTGAAGTTAACATTATGGTTAGTAGTTGTAGTTGTAACGTCTATACATTTCTTTAAAATAAAATAAATAAATAGTGATGTTTATCTTGGGGGGGGGGGGGGGGGGGGTATACGTCATAAACCTTCAACCCGTCATGTTTTATGGGTCTATAGATGAACTAAAACCTCAAAGTACACACCAAATACTGTGATTTGATTTCAACAGGTAGTGTTGTGTTCAAATTAGGGCTTTGACTTGGAGTTTTGACATTCAACTATAGTTTCAATGAAAAAAAAGGAGATGTTCTAACAAATATGAGGCCGTTGTTAAAATTCTAACCTGTATATGGACTGAATACAATATTTAATTTTAATGCAGAGGTGTTAGTGAGGGATTTTCACCGTATTATAAGTAATAAATATTTGAATCTATTTTTTTATTCTGATCAGTGTGATGGTAATACTGTACGTTACTTGATATAAAGAAATGAGGGGGTCAATTAGGAGTCATTAGTTAAATCACATGCCAACCTTTCTCTATTACACATACGATCAACATGGCTGAAGTTTTACTTCACTTTTACACAGAGGGAGACAACTGGGACAACTGGGACAACTGGGTTCTAACACTGGATTTATTAAGTCTATGTTCAAGTCTGTACAAACAAACATCCCATTCTGTTTTAGGTAGTAAATAATATCTATTGTTAAAAAGGTCATGTGTGGATCATTCCCTTTTGTCTTTAGGGTTAAGTTTATTCTCATTGACTCATAAAATGAGTTGTAAAATGTTTTGCTGATTTCATCTTGATGCTTTTATTTTATTTCATTGTACTTTTGTTAAAAAAATTTTTTTTAGTGTGAATTGTTGGGTCTTTTAGAACCTAATGCGTCGTCTCACCTCCACTGTTGTTTGTGTTTATCCTTCAGCCGGTTCTTATGACAAGAAGATTGTGATGTGGAACATCGGTGAAGTGGACAGTCAGTATAAGTTCAAAGTGCTGTGAGTAGGATCATCACCACAATAAAAATGAGTGCACTCTTAAAAGGACACACAATTGTCTGTCTGTCTGTCTGTCTGTCTGTCTGTCTGTCCGTTAGTCTGTCAGTATGTCTGTCAGTATGTCTGTCTGTCAGTATGTCTGTCAGTTAGTCTGTCTGTCAGTCTGTCTGTCTGACAACTTTGTGTTGATTCTGGTTCCACCGTGTGCATCACAATAATTTTCCATGTGAAACCCAACAGTGAAATCAATATTTAGAGTCGATAAAGTTCAAATTCAGGAAAATTTTAAGTTGATTTTGAAAATATATTTTTATTCTGATCTAATATTTATTTATTTCAGTTGTATATAGATGCACACTTTAAGTGTTAGAAAGTGTTATTGCTGTCTACCAATACATAAGAGTTTCTGTGTGGGTCAGGACAAGTGGATGGTGTTGTTCAGATGCTAGATCACTACTGAGGTGTTTTTATTGAGTGGGTCAGACAAAAATGATTAGCCAATGATAATTAGTCCTGTTGTGTTTGTCCTCTGTAGTCAGCTGCTGGTGTTGGACGTTGGTTCCATTCCTCTGAACATCTGCCTGCCCCCTGCGTCTCCCAACATGCATCTGCTGGCTGCCTGTGAGGACGGCCTCTACTGCTACAACACTCAACCAGGAACCAACAAGAGCACCAAGAGGTAAAGGCTGCGTCACATCAAAGCCAACACAAACCCTTAACTGCAGCCATAAACTGAAAAGAATATTTAATTAACTGAATACTGCCCCCTGGTGGACTCAATACAATATTTAATTAACTGAATACTGCCCCCTGGTGGACTCAATACAATATTTAATTAACTGAATACTGCCCCCTGGTGGACTCAATACAATATTTAATTAACTGAATACTGCCCCCTGGTGGACTCAATACAATATTTAATTAACTGAATACTGCCCCCTGGTGGACTCAATACAATATTTAATTAACTGAATACTGCCCCCTGGTGGACTCAATACAATATTTAATTAACTGAATACTGCCCCCTGGTGGACTCAATACAATATTTAATTAACTGAATAGTGCCCCCTGGTGGACTCAATACAATATTTAATTTTGATGCTGAGATCTGAATGAGGAATTTTCACAGTGATATAATTAATAAATATTATTTGAATATTTAAATTAATTTCCAGATAAAATTCCAATGTGATTTTTGGGCAGAGGTCACAGCTCTAGTCAACAGTGTCCGCAGAACATTCACATTGAGACTTAAAATAGAGATGTTGGAATGATTGGATTGAGTTGGTCAGTCCATACAGATCAGACTTTAAATGACTTAAACTTTAGTGTACATCTGTTATATATGTCTGCTCATTTATAAATATGGAAGAAACCTGCAATGTATGTTTGTAAGAAATTGTGTATCTACTGACTGAATAAAAAGAGAATAATAAAAAACAACTCTACTATGAGCCATTTATACTTCAAACCAAATGTGGCAGTGAGGGAACCAGGAAGCTAAAGACACATGGTTATGACTTTTAAATGTCAACATATTGCTAATTTGCTGTGGTTCATGGTTGAGTGTAATGACAGAGTATTTCCATCAGGACTAAGGACATGGAGATCACATTTCCTATATATAAAAAGGAAGATAAGGACCATGACTACCACAACATTGATGGCATGAGTTTTCTCACTGATGACATTGTGGGTAAGTGACATCTTTTGTTTAATAAAAATAATAATAATACATTTTTTTGTGTAGTGCTTTACCTTTATAACCCTAACAATATGAGTGTATTATATACATTTGTAATATGTGATCGTGTCAAATTCTTATGGAAATAATGTGAGGTTATATACTTACGCTGTAATTTTGATACTTTGAGTATCAAAATGATACTAATATGGGTTGGATTGGCCCTTCTGACGGGCGCTGTGGCTGTTCTTCGGGCTGGTGGTGTGTGGTGGCTCTGTCCTGGTGGGTTGTCGGGACGCATTGTGGGGAGGCGGGAGCCCTGGGTGTACTGCGCTCGCCTGGGGCCAGGTGCAGGGTGCCTCCCTGTTGGCGTTGCCGGGCCCCAACACACTGTCCATTTTTACCCTCTGGACTCACATTGGGTCCCGGCTCCGATGTCCTCTGACCGGCTCCCGGTGGCGGTCCTCATGCCCCGGGCCGCCTGGGTCGGTCTTGGTGTGCTGGGGGGGTCTGTAACTGCTCCCTCTTGTTCTCCGGGTTTGTGTCGTTCACGGTGGCCCCGGTGGCTCTCTGGGGGCGGCGGCCTGTAGCTCCTACGGCCCGGGGTGAGGGGTGCCCTGTTGGCTTGGCCCTGCCTTGCCGTGATTGCTGTTCTGGGCTTCGGGGTCCTTCACACTTGCATGTTTGATCGGGTCTCACCAGCTAGTCCCATTTCAGTGAATGATGGGACCCCCCCAGAATGTGCTGAGAATCTCTACCCTAAACTCATTCTCTTCTTGCACTAGTGTCCCCTTCTGGCCTATTCTATTCTATTCTATTGCATTCTATTTTATACTATCAAGTCATCCACAATTATGGTGCTCACTACAGTTTTGTTTAATTATTTATTTATTGAATCTCTTTTTCTTTTGTGCTGTTTTGGTTTTCTTTTCTTTTTTTTGATTTATTTATTTGTATTGATGGACAGTTAATAGTTGGAATAACACACCACCTTACAATCTTTAACTGCAATAGCACCGCCTATTAATTTCTGTCCCCGTTCGTCCTGTTCGTCCTGTCCAGTCTTTGTTTCCTCCACACATCACTGAGGTGTAGCACTGCCCTCCCTGGCTTATAATAGAGAGTTCTAATAAAGGATGTCTGCTCAGCTTTCAGGGAGGACCGCTGATGGTCACACACATGCACTAAATATTAAAATATTTGGCTAAAAGTCTAAAAAATGCATTGATCTCAAACAATGTTGACACCCTCTGTGTGGTGTTAAACAATGAGAACAAATGCAGACAAATTATATATATATATATTTTAATATGTTTGAGTGAATAATAAAATTAAATGCAAATAAACATACATTTATGGTGTTTGTTTTTGAAAATATGATTTGTCCAAAAAGTCCTACTCTGCAAAAAGTGCAGTCCGAAACATCGTAGTCCAGAACATCCAAGTCCACCAACTTAATCAATACTGGATATATTATCATAATATTACACACACTGACACATATATACATATAACCAAATGATCAATATTGCAAAAAGTCAAAGGTCAAGGTCGCATTTAGCAGAAAGGTCAAAATCACATTAATTCAATAACACGTTGTCATAGAAACTGGAGATTGGAACAAAATAGGGATACTATTGTGAATACCAATATTAATAGAATGAATGGATGAACAGGTATCAAACATTTTAGGTCAGTAGATTCTTTTGGTCACCTGTGGTTATTGTTGTCTTGCAGCCTCTAAAAACTACACACATAATGGTATTTACCTGTGGAGCTGGAGCAGGACGACAGCCCAGAGGCCTGGTACGAACAGGACGGTGTGTGCAGTGGTTCTGGCTGAGCTGCAGTGGGCCAACACCGAGGTTCCATACCTGTCTCTAAGCACTTGCCCGAGTAAGTCCACACAATGACACGTCCATATGCACATTTATTTGTAAACGTCTGTAATAAACTACGATATAAACATTTAACTGGGTGACGGGCAGAGGTGGGACGTGTTATAACAATAACAAGGTTTATCAGGAATTTTTTTTTTTTAACCCTAAATGTCAAATCGGCCTCATGTCTCCTTTGTGTCTTTTCCGTCTTTGTGTGTAGATCACGCCTATTTAGTGTGTGGGGACGACAAAGGCCAGCTGTGGACATATCACATTACTGAGCTGCACACTGGAGCACCCATTCAGCCCACTGAGGTAACCTCTGCCACATGTAGAAGACGTACCTCTGTCCAAAGCTTGGTCCATTTAGTCCTCATTCAGTTGATTGTGTCATAGACATTAAGTAGATGGTACAGTAGTTTACACAACTACAGTAATAAATGACTGAATGTCATTTATAGTGTGGAAGGTTCCATCTCACTGCTACTGTTGTGTTCATGTTGTCAGGTTCTGAAGTGGCCCGCCCCACTAAAGAAGGGCCTGGGCCGACTGGAGGGTCCTTCCATCAACAACATAACCATGGACCCTGACCTCCAGTACCTGGTGGCCCTCACCGACAAGAACATGGTGGTAGTGTGGAAGAGAGCCCATCTGTCCTGAGTCTGACCAACACCAGAACATGTCTGTAGTGTGGAAGAGAGCCCATCTGTCCTGAGTCTGACCAACACCAGAACATGTCTGTAGTGTGGAAGAGAGCCCATCTGTCCTGAGTCTGACCAACACCAGAACATGTCTGTAGTGTGGAAGAGAGCCCATCTGTCCTGAGTCTGACCAACACCAGAACATGTCTGTAGTGTGGAAGAGAGCCCATCTGTCCTGAGTCTGACCAACACCAGAACATGTCTGTAGTGTGGAAGAGAGCCCATCTGTCCTCTGACCAACACCAGGACTCTGTGGATCCTGTTTACAGCTCATCTTTCATTCCACAAGAACATGACCAGAGTTGTCTCCAGGCATTTTCTTACTGCCTGCTCTGCAAGTTTCTATTATTATTATTATTATTATTATTATTATTATTATTATTATTATTATGTGAACAAATGGGAATTTAATACATTTCATTAGTTTTTTGTTTTTATGTAACATACTCATTTTTATTCTGTGTGTTTTCCCTTCAAAAGCGAAGAACAGCTGAAGGAAGTCATTGTTTTAAAATGTTTAATATTGAACATTTGAATCTTCTATTGTTCATGTTCAGTGGATAAAATACCTGCGTCACTTTAATTGGACTTTACTCGTATCATCACATTGGACATGTGGTGAAATAAGAAAAAAGTTTTCTGAATTTTATGAAAATAATGTTGGAGCTGAATTGACGTTGTCAGTTGTCTTTATTTGTAATTTTTCAAAGTTGTCATATTTTGCTTGTGACTTATAACTTAATATCAGCCAACAATCACTGTGTCCACACAGACATATTCTTCTATAATTCAATGAACACTGTAGATATAACATGTTCATATACATATATCTAATGTGCATTAGATGCAATGATGATCTCTGGAGGTCAAAGGTGATGTGGCAAAATTACTGAATATATTCTATTACACGCACTGACACATATATAAATATAACCAAATAATCAATATTGTCAAAGTTAGAAGAAAGGTCCAAATCACATTATTGTAATAATTCAGGAACAGGAACTACTTTTTTTTTAAGTAGGCCTAAAAAACTGAATTTTTGAAACGGTGACATATAAGACTATTTAGTTCATCCAACACTCCATCAGTAGTATTTGCTCATTATTAGACAGTTATTAAGATGTTAGATGCAAATAAATAATACATAAAAGAGATAAAGGAAATGTAAATGGAAACAACAGAAACAATGCAGGGATAAAAATGAAAGAAGCAAAAATATAAATGACATAATGAATAAATGGTATAGACATTTATTAAGCCATTTTACATTTAAAGATACTCTCTTTATATTTCATTTTGGCTTTGGGCCAATCCTCCACACACATCAGGTGGATTTAGAGGTGAGTAAACCAATGGTCATTTTGATTGGATTACGGTGAGATTGCAACGTTGCTGCGCTGCGGCACTGGCTTCGTTTTGCAGAGTGGGTTGCCTCGTCCAGTTCTATGTACAGTCTATGATATGATATATGTTTGGTGTAGCTGTATTTGTATGCAGCTCGCTTTTCACTAGATTATGTGTTTAAATCTGAGCAGAGGCCTTGTATAGGCCCTATGGGTCTCTAGCCTCGGCTTGCACCTGAATGGTTTTGCTTTTATTTTTCCGGAGCAATATTGTTCGTTTTTGTTTTTATTTCTTTTATTGGTGCGAACAAATAAACGAAACCAAACCAAACCAAATGCAATAAGTAGGTATATTCCATACCTGGACGACACCACTGGTTATTACAACAACAAAGGACAGAGCACATAATATAATCAATGGTGATAATTAACCCTTTGATGCATACTGGTCAGTTCAGTGGTCAGTTCTTCTACTGGTCAGTTCAGTGGTCAGTTCTTCTGCTGGTCAGTTCAGTGGTCAGTTCTTCTGCTGGTCAGTTCAGTGGTCAGTTCTTCTGCTGGTCAGTTCAGTGGTCAGTTCTTCTGCTGGTCAGTTCAGTGGTCAATTCTACTGGTTAGTTCAGTGGTCAGTTCTTCTGCTGGTCAGTTCAGTGGTCAATTCTACTGGTTAGTTCAGTGGTCAGTTCTTCTGCTGGTCAGTTCAGTGGTCAGTTCTACTGGTTAGTTCAGTGGTCAGTTCTTCTACTGGTTAGTTCAGTGGTCAGTTCTTCTACTGGTTAGTTCAGTGGTCAGTTCTTCTACTGGTCAGTTCAGTGGTCAGTTCTTCTGCTGGTCTGGTCAGTTCTTCTGCTGGTCAGTTCAGTGGTCAGTTCTTCTACTGGTCAGTTCTTCTACTGGTCAGTTCAGTGGTCAGTTCTTCTGCTGGTCAGTTCAGTGGTCAGTTCTACTGGTTAGTTCAGTGGTCAGTTCTTCTGCTGGTCAGTTCAGTGGTCAGTTCTTCTACTGGTCAGTTCAGTGGTCAGTTCTTCTGCTGGTCAGTTCAGTGGTCAGTTCTTCTACTGGTCAGTTCAGTGGTCAGTTCTTCTGCTGGTCAGTTCAGTGGTCAGTTCTTCTGCTGGTCAGTTCAGTGGTCAATTCTACTGGTTAGTTCAGTGGTCAGTTCTTCTGCTGGTCAGTTCAGTGGTCAGTTCTACTGGTTAGTTCAGTGGTCAGTTCTTCTGCTGGTCAGTTCAGTGGTCAGTTCTACTGGTTAGTTCAGTGGTCAGTTCTTCTACTGGTTAGTTCAGTGGTCAGTTCTTCTACTGGTCAGTTCAGTGGTCAGTTCTTCTGCTGGTCAGTTCAGTGGTCAGTTCTTCTACTGGTCAGTTCTTCTACTGGTCAGTTCAGTGGTCAGTTCTTCTGCTGGTCAGTTCAGTGGTCAGTTCTACTGGTTAGTTCAGTGGTCAGTTCTTCTACTGGTCAGTTCAGTGGTCAGTTCTTCTACTGGTCAGTTCTTCTACTGGTCAGTTCAGTGGTCAGTTCTTCTGCTGGTCAGTTCAGTGGTCAGTTCTACTGGTTAGTTCAGTGGTCAGTTCTTCTGCTGGTCAGTTCAGTGGTCAGTTATTCTACTGGTCAGTTCAGTGGTCAGTTCTATAAAAGTTTCCTTGTCCGTACATATGCAGAGGAATAAATAAATGACACTTTAGGAAACCATTAAATTTCTCTTACTGACAAACATAAATAATAAAATAAAATAAATATATAAAAATGTTGTAGGAAGCTCTTAATTTGTTTTCTTTTCCTTTATTATAAAGTTTATGTTCATAAATAAAAAAGTGATAAGTGTTCATTGGAAAAGGGTCAAATCACCAACTATAAAAGAGTGGAGACAAAGACTGGGACAAGTGGACATAATGGAAAGAATGACAGCGTGGTTACAAATAAAAAAGATGGTTGAAGAATACTGGAATAATTTAAGGTGTTGAATTAACTCAAATTCATTAACTCTAACAAAGGGATATTTTTCGTGCTTAAAGACGAATAGGAAAACCTTATTGACTAAGGTTCTCATAATTCATGCATCAAAGGGTTAAAATAAAGACGAAACATTATTTGGGAAGTGGCACAAAAAAACCACTGGGTCTTTATGGGTTAAACTCAACCAAACACTTAAGAAGTCAGTGTCCATCAGTGGTTGTGTTCGGTGCATTTGGAACAGCCCGTTGATGCTGTTTGGCCCCGCCCCCCTGGGGTCTTCTGATTGGCTGAGCTCTGTTGTCGTCGCCTCTACTCTCCCCTCCACTGGCCAATGGTACCAAAGGCCTTTCTGTACCCTCTCTACTGTATTCAGATGCATGCCTTTGTGCACCATTACAAGACAACCCTAATGGCCTCCTAGTATTTCTTGATTTAATTGCTCGGTACCGAACAGGCCAACTCTGTCCACCCCCACAGCTCGTTTCCTAATGCGTCCTGGACTCTCGGGTATCGCTGTGGAGATGCTGAGCGGTGCCGCCTGCCGGGCCAGACCGAGGCTCGGCTGCCTCTTGCTGCCCTCTGTCACCAAAACAGTAACGCCGATGTCATGTACGGGGAACCGGAGACTGCGGTCCACGTCCTCGATGCAGGGCTTTTCAGAACTGGCCAGAGAGAGGTCGAAGACCGTGACGTCGTTTTACAACCAGTCGGCAATTGACGTCTCGGCAGAAAAAGTAAGAAAGTGTGTGTGAGCTAATGTGCTTTTTCTCACACAGTGTTCTCTGAGCTGTGCCAGCGAGGAAGTAAGCTAACGGTAGCCTGTCAGGAATGCTAGCTGTTAGTTAGCTAGGCGTATGGTGCGTTCAAGTACACTGAAAGGCAGTTAAGTGTTTTTTTTTTTTACTGTGGGAAACGATGAATCTTACATATATTTTGGCGTTTCTGGTTTGGTACGATAAGGGACAACCTTTTTTTAGCGTATAAAAACTATAACACACAGTCACATAGTTGTCATATAGTTGCGATATTTCTATGAATAATTAGAAGAAAGGTTTTATTCCTGACAGATAAAACACAAGTTAACGAGTTTACAAATAGACTTTAAACTAGACATTGTCTTAGTTTACTTTATGCACTGTCTTAGTTTTAGAGGATACATTGCTTCCAAGAAACAGTTTTTTTCTTGTACGAACAGTTGCATAACTCAGACTAATGTGCATTTCATCACGTAGCCCTGACACAGAATGTCTTTAATTTTCTCTTCCCTTTTCTTTTGCTGTTTGTCAGGATTAACCACCAACATAAGGACATATTTCAGCAGCTGTACAAAAGAACTGAGCATGTTTTAGAGAGTTTGATTTGTGTCTGCTTATTAAAAAGGAATGCAGCTTTCTTTTTCCCCTGAGTCTCTAGAAAAACCAAAACACGAGTTACCTCCGCCAAGGAGGGAATGTTTTTGAGTTTGTCTGTCAGCAACATTACTCAAAAAGTTATGGATGGATTTTGATTTAAAAAAAAAAAAAATCAGGATGTGTTGATAAGTGTCAGAAGAACTAATGTCAACATTTTGGTGGTGATCTATTTCCCACAATGTAAAATTTGAAAGTGATCCAGAATCCCGGATCTCTTCCAGATGTAATCATTTGTTCCTTCTGACACAGTGATTGTATCAAAAACTGAAGAGAAAGTGACTTTTACTGCAACCATATAATAAAGTGAACATAAAACCACCATGAACATCCCCTGTTGTTGACCTCCATGGGTTTTACTGTTGGAGAAGATAACTGTGCACATGCATCCATGGGTCTCCTCCATTTCCCCCCATCCCACAATTTCTCTTCCTTTGTCTGATTTAATACCATATACATAAAATGTGATAGTTTTGACTGTCAATGTCCAAATGGATCATATGTGATGACCATGAAAAGATAATTTATACCAATAATAATTAACATGTATTGGTAGGATTTGTGGATCAACAGGTTTAAACACTTTAGGTCAGTGGACCCTAACCCTAACCCAGGTTCACATTGGAATGTGCATCCAGTCAAAATGAAAGTGGATCAGCTTTTTTTCTGTGTTGTCTCTTAGAATTATACCAGTGAAGTGAAGTTCCAAAAGTCGCTGTGTTATTAGACTAGTTGTTTTTTTTTTTTACAATGATCTGTTTTTAAGCACAGTCGTTTTTGTGACTTTTTCTCAGATGTCTTAAATCTTGCCCAGAGTGCAGAAGCTTGTGTTTTTATTAACTAATCCATACAAACACAAGCTGATCTTTGGTGACTTATTTATTCACACATCGATGCATTTAATGGTGGTGGGGGGGGGGGGGTCTATACCTGGACCTTAAACTCCAGCTCTTAGCACTGTCCATTTTTCCACAGTCTTGGTTTGTCCCAGATGTTTTTGGTTCATTTAACATTAACACTTCAGGACGTAGTTAATGTTAATTAATGATGCACTCATCAGCATTTATTGGTGCGATCACAGAAGGACTTTTAAATGTCCAAACCTTTCATCTAGGTGTGAACACTTATAATCTAGGGCTGAAACTATCGACTGTTTTTTCTAATCCAGGATTCTGTCGATTCTTTTCATTGATTAATTGAGTAATTGGATGAATTCCATTGTTTTTTAAAAACCCTTTAACTTCTGACTCATCATTGGTGAGTGTTCTATATGTAGGAGTTATTCTAAATATTCATAATTCTGAACAAACCAAAGCAGTGAGTGAAACTAAAAATAAACACTTTGGGATTTGTTTGTTTTGACTATAGTTTACACTTTTGTTGTGATTTTCCTTTGTTTCCACTGTATCTTTATAAACTTTTAACTATTTAATTGTTGTTTACAATCAAACCAAGTGCCAGAAAACATCTGAACTGATTTTTTTAGAGCTCAAAACAAAACCTGCTGGGTCAAAGGTCAAATAATTGTTGTTGAATGTGTTCCCGTTCAGTCCATGTTCAACATCCTAAACTGATGGACATTCTGAGTGTCTTTAATTGACACTGTCTTTGTCTGTCCTCTGTTATTCCACCTGTTTTGACCCTAAAACACGAGAAAACTGAACCCATGAAGAAAAGGAACAAACACAGACTCACAGCAGAACATTAATAATAATAATGTCTGAGCAGTTAAAGTAGATCAATTAATAAACGGGGACGAGAGAAGACGCACGCGCCTGGATGTGTGAAGCAGCTGTAGCCTAATAATGAAATTACCTTAGTACATTTGATAAAAATACTTACAACAGGTGAGGCTAAATGCTAACAGATGCTAGTACTCACCAGTGAGGCTAAATGCTAACAGATGCTAGTACTCATCAGTGAGACTAAATGCTAACAGATGCTAGTACTCACCAGTGAGGCTAAATGCTAAAATATGCTAGTATTCACCAGTGAGGGTAAATGCTAACAGATGCTAGTACTCATCAGTGAGACTAAATGCTAACAGATGCTAGTACTCATCAGTGAGACTAAATGCTAACAGATACTAGTACTCACCAGTGAGGCTAAATGCTAACAGATGCTAGTACTCACCAGTGAGACTAAATGCTAACAGATGCTAGTACTCATCTGTGAGGCTAAATGCTAACAGATTCTAGTACTCACAAGTGAGACTAAATGCTAACAGATGCTAGTACTCACCAGTGAGGCTAAATGCTAAAATATGCTAGTACTCTCCAGTGAGGCTAAATGCTAACAGATGCTAGTACTCATCAGTGAGACTAAATGCTAACAGATGCTAGTACTCATCAGTGAGGCTAAATGCTAACAGATGCTAGTACTCACCAGTGAGACTAAATGCTAACAGATGCTAGTACTCACCAGTGAGACTAAATGCTAACAGATGCTAGTACTCATCAGTGATGCTAAATGCTAACAAATGCTAGTACTCACCAGTGAGACTAAATGCTAACAGATGCTAGTACTCATCAGTGAGGCTAAATGCTAACAGATGCTAGTACTCACCAGTGAGGCTAAATGCTAACAGATGCTAGTACTTACCACTCATAAATAGTTATTTATTTTCTGACCTTTGTTCTGTGAAGAACCCACAAAGGGTTATTTGATTGTGGCTTTGTGTAAAACAATAAATGTTTACATTTAGACATTCCTGCATTCGTTACAAACTGACCCCGCCCCTCATCTGAGAAGGGAAAGTTATGTGGCCCTCACAGGGGGGGGGGCCTGGTGTAAATGAAGACACTTGTGCTAAAACATAGTGTGATATTTAAACACAGTCGTCCTTGTATAAATGGCTCCTCAGAAGAGTTGGTCGTTTTGCGTCGATGAAAAAGTCATGTTCTAATCACTTCCATGTTAACACAGTTTGGCTCAAAAGTTTGTCAGTGTTTATCCAAATGGTGTGAACTATATGTATGTACTTTAATCATCTAAAAACTTAAGTAATCCCTTTAAGATCGCTACCTTTACCTTTAATAAGTCAATTATGTATAAAGATCTGAAAAGTGTACAAATGAATGTGAAAATATTCTCATGTACATTTGTATATAATGAGTGTTAATATATTTTAGTCAGTTTGAACAGAAGTTAATGTCATCGGAACCTATTGTCAGGTTCCATCAGTGGTTCTCATTTTAGACTTTTATTCAGAAGGGCTCTTCTCCTGTTTCTTCTCCTGTTTCTCTAGAGCAGTCTGTCTTTCATTATGACAAAAGGCCACAGTATTGAACAATAAAAAGAACCACAGGCCCCGCCCACCCTCAACTGTTTACACTCTGAGCGTCTGGCAAACGCTACAGCAGCGTGTGGTTCAGAACTAACAGCTTTGTTCCACAGGTCATCAAGAACAGTTAACATATACATTATTTTCTGCATTATAAGGCGCACTGGACTATAAGGTGCATTAAGTGAAGTCAAAATGATTAGATAAACAGACAACATTAAGCCAACTTTCTAAGGTAAAAAGTCACATTTATGAGATAAAAAGGTACAATTCCAAGTCACTAAGCACAATCAGAATCCATATATAAGGTGCACTGTGGTTTTTGGAGAAAATTAAAGTATTTTAAGTGCACCTTAAAGTCTGTAAAATATGGTAATTATTTTACATGTACAAATATCTTCCATCTACCTCCATACTGTACTTTACAAAAATCCCAAATCTGTACTTACTGTGTATATGTTTGTCTGTAAATGTATATATTTTAAAAATATTTTAAGCTATTATTTTAATTTTCTGCTCATCTTGAGACATGAACTTTCATTCTGCTTTTTAATGTATGTGAAAATGAGAATAAATTCTTGTAAATATATACCCTGAGGTCATAAATGTGAATGAATTATAAATGTTTCCAGCCTTAGCTCTGTTTGTTTGTAGTGTTAATAGATGAACTAATATATGGAAATGTTGCCCTAGGCATCTGTGCGCCTCACCTTAGCCACCCTGCTGTATTCTGGGAAATCTCCAGATGGACATCACATCCTGGTAAATACTCTAACCACACACGAATATGCTGAGGGTGTGTTGACTGAGAAAAGCACAGATATGTGAGACTGTCTTCTGACCTGACGTCTTTTTTGTTTGTTTAAACTCAGAGCAGTGCCAAGTACCTCCATAAGGAGCTGCCTGTACGGATCGCCCATCGCATTAAGGGCTTCCGTAGTTTGCCTTTCATCATCGGCTGCAACCCCACCATCCTGCAAGTGGTAGGTACAGTCTGTCTGTCTGTCTGTCTGTCTGTGCGTGTGTGTGTGTGTGTGTCTGTCTGTCTGTGTCTGTGTGTCTGTCTGTGTCTGTGTGTGTGTGTGTGTGTGTGTGTCTGTCTGTTGTGTGTCTGTCTGTGTGTGTGTGTGTCTGTCTGTGTGTGTCTGTCTGTCTGTCTGTCTGTGTCTGTGCGTGTGTGTGTGTGTGTCTGTCTGTCTGTCTGTCTGTCTGTCTGTCTGTGTGTGTCTGTGTGTGTCTGTGTGTGTCTGTGTGTGTGTCTGTCTGTGTGTCTGTCTGTCTGTGTCTGTCTGTCTGTGTCTGTCTGTCTGTCTGTGTGTCTCTCTGTCTGTCTGTGTGTCTGTCTGTGTGTGTCTGTGTGTCTGTCTGTCTGTGTCTGTCTGTCTGTGTCTGTCTGTCTGTCTGTGTGTCTCTCTGTCTGTCTGTGTGTCTGTCTGTGTGTCTGTCTGTGTGTGTGTGTCTGTCTGTGTGTGTGTCTGTCTGTCTGTCTGTCTGTGTGTCTGACTGTGTGTGTGTGTGTGTCTGTCTGTCTGTGTGTCTGTCTGTGTGTGTGTGTGTCTGTCTGTGTGTGTGTGTGTCTGTGTGTGTCTGTGTGTGTGTGTGTGTGTGTGTGTGCCTGTCTGTGTGCCTGTCTGTGTGTCTGTCTGTGTGTCTGTCTGTGTCTGTCTGTCTGTCTGTCTCTGTCTGTCTGTGTGTCTGTGTGTGTGTGTGTCTGTCTGTCTGTGTGTGTGTGTCTGTGTGTGTGTGTCTGTGTGTCTGTCTGTGTGTGTGTGTGTCTGTGTGTCTGTGTGTCTGTCTGTCTGTGTGTCTGTCTGTCTGTGTGTGTGTGTGTGTCTGTGTGTGTGTGTGTCTGTGTGTCTGTGTGTCTGTCTGTCTGTGTGTCTGTGTGTCTGTCTGTGTGTGTGTGTGTGTGTGTGTGTGTCTGTCTCTGTGTGTGTGTGTGTCTGTGTGTGTGTGTGTGTGTGTGTCTGTGTGTGTGTGTGTGTCTGTGTCTGTGTGTGTCTGTCTGTCTGTGTGTGTGTGTGTCTGTGTGTCTGTGTGTGTGTGTGTCTGTGTGTGTGTGTGTGTGTGTGTCTGTCTGTCTGTGTGTGTGTGTGTCTGTCTGTGTGTGTGTGTGTGTGTGTCAGTAAGGTGCAGCTTTAAACCTGGAAAAGTTTTGGAATGTGAAAAATGCAAATTCCAGGCCTAGAAAGGTTTTGGAAAAGTCATGTATTTCTTTACACAGTATAATAATGTGATTAATAATAGAAAAAATAGTTTAATCAGTGAATAAAAAGTTAATTTGATGTCGTCATAACCTTAACGTTCTATTCAGTGAACAGGAAGTGAACTTCCAGGTCACTTCCTGTTCACTAACTTGTTAGGATGTTTCCTTCCTCATGTGGGTATGGACTAAAATCTGCCCAAATTAAATAGAAATGTCAGGAAAGTGTGGATTTAACAAAACACAACACTTTAACTTTTTATTCTGATTGTTTAAATTCCACTGGCATTTTTAGGAGTACGTCGTCATGGACGAGTATTATTTAAAGTGTGGATGAAGTTGTTAAATAAAAGGAAGAGATCCGTTCAGAAATGACACGTACTCTAATCACAAATTATTATTGATCTTTAAAAAAACAGCATCCACTAGTATTAATTAATTTTTAATATAACTGCAACTATTATCAGGAGTAAAAATCAATGTAGTGAATTTTTAGATGAGTGGGAGAACATTCATATAGTTAATATTAAAAACACACTGTTTGGATGAACACTGTGGTTCTGATCCAAACTGTGTTAACATGGAAGTGATTAGAACATGTTTGTTTCTATTTTCAGATGAACTCTAATAAACTTTAAACATCATCACACTTCAGTGGTAGTAAGTAGAGGGTCCCTAAAGACAAAGACAAGTGTCCTCAGGTCTTCATGTCCTCAGATAGTGTGTCCACAGGTCTTCATGTCCTCAGATAGTGTGTCCACAGGTCTTCGTGTCCTCAGGTCTTCATGTCCTCAGATAGTGTGTCCACAGGTCTTCATGTCCTCAGATAGTGTGTCCTCATGTCTTCATGTCCTCAGATAGTGTGTCCACAGGTCTTCATGTCCTCAGATAGTGTGTCCACAGGTCTTCATGTCCTCAGATAGTGTGTCCACAGGTCTTCATGTCCTCAGATAGTGTGTCCACAGGTCTTCATGTCCTCAGATAGTGTGTCCACAGGTCTTCATGTCCTCAGATAGTGTGTCCACAGGTCTTCATGTCCTCAGATAGTGTGTCCACAGGTCTTCATGTCCTCAGATAGTGTCCACAGGTCTTCATGTCCTCAGATAGTGTGTCCACAGGTCTTCATGTCCTCAGATAGTGTGTCCACAGGTCTTCGTATCCTCAGGTCTTCATGTCCTCAGATAGTGTGTCCACAGGTCTTCATGTCCTCAGATAGTGTGTCCTCATGTCTTCATGTCCTCAGATAGTGTGTCCACAGTTACTAATCTACACACATGGACCTCTGGTTCAGAAGACGACTGAGGACAAAGACCATAATGTCCATTGTCCAGTGGACAGTTGGACGTTCTGGATATACATGACTTTGTTGCTTTATTTTTTTTTTTAAAACACAGTCTAGAATCTGGAAAAAAATCTCCTGGAAAGTCCTTGAATTTGATGTTAACCAAGGTTCTATTCAAACCCATGTAACTGTTACAAGTTTTATAGTGAGGTCAAAACATTAACAGATGATGACTTCTTACAAACACAGTAGTGATGTTACCTGATGACCACATCAACCTTGTCTGGTCATCATTTAAAAAAACTAATGACTGTAGGGTGTTCATTATGTCTTAATGTTAAGTTAAGTTAGTCTTTCATTCACCCAAACATGTCATGTGACAAATACCTACACGTATGTCTGCGATAAATGAAACACTAACTTAATTTAATTAAACAAACGAACATCCTGCATCAGTTCTTCCACTGTCACAGAACTGTATGTGTATGTATTAGAACATTATTAGAACATGCATGACTACGTACAAGCTAAGCCACGCCCATCTGCATGAACTGACAAATGGTGAGTCCTGTGTCTTGTTGATCACCTGAAGACTCTCCAACAGCTGGTCGCTTCAGTGTGACCTCAAACTGTTTTTAGTTGCACTTTTGAGAAATTAAGTCGTATGTGTGACCAAATTGTTTGCACTGTCGAGCCATGTGGGCACCGATTGTTTGTAATACATTTAATTTTGTATTATTTCAATGAATATATTGTTTTTAATTAGACCATAATATGACATTTGTGCACATGTAAAGTCTGAACCCATTACTGACTGTGGGTCAGGTGGTAGAGTGGGTCAGGTGGTAGAGTGGGTCAGGTGGTAGAGTGGGTCAGGTGGTAGAGTGGGTCAGGTGGTAGAGTGGGTCAGGTGGTAGAGTGGGTCAGTTGGTAGAGTGGGTCAGGTGGTAGAGTGGGTCAGTTGGTAGAGTGGGTCAGGTGGTAGAGTGGGTCAGTTGGTAGAGTGGGTCAGGTGGTAGAGTGGGTCAGGTGGTAGAGTGGGTCAGTTGGTAGAGTGGGTCAGGTGGTAGAGTGGGTCAGTTGGTAGAGTGGGTCAGGTGGTAGAGTGGGTCAGGTGGTAGAGTGGGTCAGGTGGTAGAGTGGGTCAGTTGGTAGAGTGGGTCAGGTGGTAGAGTGGGTCAGTTGGTAGAGTGGGTCAGGTGGTAGAGTGGGTCAGTTGGTAGAGTGGGTCAGGTGGTAGAGTGGGTCAGGTGGTAGAGTGGGTCAGGTGGTAGAGTGGGTCAGTTGGTAGAGTGGGTCAGGTGGTAGAGTGGGTCAGGTGGTAGAGTGGGTCAGGTGGTAGAGTGGGTCAGGTGGTAGAGTGGGTCAGTTGGTAGAGTGGGTCAGGTGGTAGAGTGGGTCAGGTGGTAGAGTGGGTCAGGTGGTAGAGTGGGTCAGGTGGTAGAGTGGGTCGCCCAATGACTGAGAGGTTGGCGGTTCGCGTCCCAGCTCTGGCTGTCCACATGTCGAAGACACTGAACTCTGACTTAGGCCCCCAGTAGGATTGACCTTTGACCTTAGAAACCTACTGGTGTATGAGTGTGTGTGTGTGAATGGGTGAATGTGAAGCTAATGTAAAGAGCTTTGAACCATGAAGGTGGAACAGAACTATATAAGTGCAGAACATTTACCATAATGATTGTTTAACTGCAGTGTGAAGTAGTTCAGTAGAATAGTCCATATAATATAAGCTGGTGGTCTACACACACGTTTACACTGCTGCTTCGTACCTCTGTGTTTTACTTTTTAATCCTTTGGGCCTTTCTGCACGTCTTGTTGCAGATGAACTTTCACCTAGATTCCTTTGTGTAGCTATCGAAGTGTTCCTGTTAACGTTATATAAAGACTCATTCCTTTTCCATTCTTCCAGTGCACACAGTTTTTAAATAGACACAAGTGTTCAGGACACATGTGGGACACAAGTGTTCAGGACACATGTGGGACACAAGTGTTCAGGACACATGTGGGACACAAGTGTTCAGGACACATGTGGGACACAAGTGTTCAGGACACATGTGGGACACAAGTGTTCAGGACACATGTGGGACACAAGTGTTCAGGACACATGTGGGACACAAGTGTTCAGGGAGGACTGGGTTTTCTGACGCTGCTCTGCTCTTTTTGCAGCATGAACTGTACATCAGAGCGTATCACATGCTGGTTGACTTCCCACTGGTGAGACACACACACACACACACACACGTACACACACACACACGTACACACACACACACACGTACACACACACATACACACACACACACAAACACACACACACACACACACGTACACACACACACACGTACACACACACACACACGTACACACACACATACACACACACACACAAACACACACACACACACACACGTACACACACACACACATACACACACACACACACGTACACACACACATACACACACACACACACACATACACACACACGTACACACATACACACACGTACACACACACATACACACACACACACACACATACACACACACGTACACACACACACACGTACACACACACACACGTACACACACACACACACGTACACACACACATACACACACACACACACACATACACACACACGTACACACATACACACACGTACACACACACATACACACACACACACACACATACACACACACGTACACACATACACACACGTACACACACACATACACACACACACACACACATACACACACACGTACACACACACACACACACACACGTACACACACACATACACACACATACACACACGTACACACACACACGTACACACACACATACACACACACACACACACACACACACACACACATATACACACACGTACACACACACACACACACACACGTACACACACACATACACACACACACACACACACACACACACACACACACACACACACACGTACACACACACACACACACACGTACACACACACACTTCCTTATAATAAATATGAAGTCATGTCAAACACTTTCTTTGTTCTTATAAAAACAACAAACCCAAACACTCTTGGGTTGTTTATGGACCGTACCAGTCATGTAAAGCACGGGTGTCAAACACATGGCCCGGGGACCAAAGCCGGCCCGCTAACGGGTCCAAACATTAAGATATTAATCACTTTAGTTCTGGTTTCACATTCAGCTCAATTCAATCTGAAATGGGTCAGAACCAGTAAAATAGATTTTTTCATTTTGGTTTTGGAAACAAATAATGAAGAAACGAGTTGTTTTGTTGTTTTATTTTTGGTTTTATTTTGAAAAACAAATGAATGAATGATACACTGATTCCTGTGATGTGACTACTGCGATGTCGATGCTCAAACAATATATTGGGCAGCTCTAATTAGTACGTATAGGATACTCAGACATTGAGTAACTCTTTGTTAACCTGTAAGAGGTCATGTAACCCTGTCAAATCTATGGTGTTCACATCTATAAACAGATTAAGGACCAGGATGTGGAAGTTCGTTTCTGTAAATTGGTGCAGCAGCTGTTGGATGACCATAAAGACGTGGTGACCATGTTGGCCCAGGGCTTCAGAGAGTGTCGTAAACACGTCCAGGTGAGAGCAGCACTCACTGAGCTCTAACCAAACACTACAATATATGTGAGCCACAAGCACAGGAGGGACACCTGAGGGACACCTGAGGGACACCTGAGGGACACCTGAGGGACACCTGAGGGACACCTGAGGGACACCTGAGGGACCCTGAGGGACACCTGAGGGACACCTGAGGGACACCTGAGGGACACCTGAGGGACACCTGAGGGACACCTGAGGGACACCTGAGGGATCCTGAGGGACACCTGAGGGACACCTGAGGGACACCTGAGGGACACCTGAGGGACACCTGAGGGACCCTGAGGGACACCTGAGGGACACCTGAGGGACACCTGAGGGACACCTGAGGGATCCTGAGGGACACCTGAACCCTGGACTGTAAACAGAGGCATCGACCCTGGGGAGTTTAAGGGATAGGGTTAGAGATTCCATATTTTCATATCAATGAATATCATGGAGAGGAAGAACAGATTAGATTTTGGACAATTTACCATTTCTAGATTTCCCATAAGGGGTACTCTAAAGTTTAAAATCACTAAACACTCTTTTGTTCATATCTCTGGACCTATTTGTCTAATTGACTTCAAATCAAGTGCAAATAAAAGGTCATGACCTGAGGATGGAAGGTCATGACATCATACCTGCCTGGTAAAGGACTGGAGGTGTTTGAGGATATAGCCATTCGGGGAACTAGCCGTTGCTTCCGTGGTTAGTTTTCTAGTTCCTAGAGCGCCATTGTTGAAGACAACTGGTGTGAATATGGATCAGCAAGAGGAATGTCTGATAGAAGAAGTGAGCAAATAACAACATCTTTACAATTGCAGTTTAAACCACTAGAAAGACAGCACATACTCAAATAATTTGTGGAGGATGGATTCAGCTGAGTGTTAGCCTAGCTGTGCTAGCCCCCCCCATAGCGTCAGTAAATCTAAAGTTCTATCGTAGTAGCCTAGCCACACTAGCTCCTCCTAGCGTCAGTAAATCTAATGTTCTATCGTAGTAGCCTAGCCACACTAGCTCCTCCTAGCATCAGTAAATCTAATGTTCTATCGTAGTAGCCTAGCCACACTAGCTCCTCCTAGCATCAGCAAATCTAATTTTCTATCATAGTAGCCTAGCCACACTAGCTCCTCCTAGCATCAGCAAATCTAATGTTCTATCGTAGTAGCCTAGCCACACTAGCTCCTCCTAGCGTCAGTAAATCTAATGTTCTATCGTAGTAGCCTAGCCACACTAGCTCCTCCTAGCGTCAGTAAATCTAATGTTCTATCGTAGTAGCCTAGCCACACTAGCTCCTCCTAGCATCAGCAAATCTAATGTTCTATCGTAGTAGCCTAGCCACACTAGCTCCTCCTAGCGTCAGTAAATCTAATGTTCTATCGTAGTAGCCTAGCCACACTAGCTCCTCCTAGCATCAGTAAATCTAATGTTCTATCGTAGTAGCCTAGCCACACTAGCTCCTCCTAGCATCAGCAAATCTAATGTTCTATCGTAGTAGCCTAGCCACACTAGCTCCTCCTAGCGTCAGTAAATCTAATGTTCTATCGTAGTAGCCTAGCCACACTAGCTCCTCCTAGCGTCAGTAAATCTAATGTTCTATCGTAGTAGCCTAGCTACACTAGCTCCTCCTAGCATCAGTAAATCTAATGTTCTATCGTAGTAGCCTAGCCACACTAGCTCCTCCTAGCATCAGTAAATCTAATGTTCTATCGTAGTAGCCTAGCTACACTAGCTCCTCCTAGCATCAGCAAATCTAATGTTTTATCATAGTAGCCTAGCCACACTAGCTCCTCCTAGCATTAGCAAATCTAAAGTTCTATCGTAGTAGCCTAGCCACACTAGCTCCTCCTAGCGTCAGTAAATCTAAAGTTCTATCGTAGTAGCCTAGCCACACTAGCTCCTCCTAGCATCAGTAAATCTAATGTTCTATCGTAGTAGCCTAGCCACACTAGCTCCTCCTAGCATCAGTAAATCTAATGTTCTATCGTAGTAGCCTAGCCACACTAGCTCCTCCTAGCATCAGTAAATCTAATGTTCTATCGTAGTAGCCTAGCCACACTAGCTCCTCCTAGCATCAGTAAATCTAATGTTCTATCGTAGTAGCCTAGCCACACTAGCTCCTCCTAGCATCAGTAAATCTAATGTTCTATCGTAGTAGCCTAGCCACACTAGCTCCTCCGAGCATCAGTAAATCTAATGTTCTATCGTAGTAGCCTAGCCACGCTAGCTCCTCCTAGTATCAGTAAATCTAATGTTCTATCATAGTAGCCTAGCCACACTAGCTCCTCCTAGCATCAGTAAATCTAATGTTCTATCGTAGTAGCCTAGCCACACTAGCTCCTCCTATCATCAGTAAATATAATGTTCTATCGTAGTAGCCTAACCACACTAGCTCCTCCTAGCATCAGTAAATCTAATGTTCTATCGTAGTAGCCTAGCCACACTAGCTCGTCCTAGCATCAGTAAATCTAATGTTCTATCGTAGTAGCCTAGCCACACTAGCTCCTCCGAGCATCAGTAAATCTAATGTTCTATCGTAGTAGCCTAGCCACGCTAGCTCCTCCTAGTATCAGTAAATCTAATGTTCTATCGTAGTAGCCTAGCCACACTAGCTCCTCCTAGCATCAGTAAATCTAATGTTCTATCGTAGTAGCCTAGCCACACTAGCTCCTCCTAGCATCAGTAAATATAATGTTCTATCGTAGTAGCCTAGCCACACTAGCTCCTCCTAGCATCAGTAAATCTAATGTTCTATCGTAGTAGCCTAGCCACGCTAGCTCCTCCTAGTATCAGTAAATCTAATGTTCTATCATAGTAGTCTAGTTTCACTCAATGTAACTTTTGTCTAGATTTCCCTGAAACTGGTCGACCAATCACAGTGAAGTATAGAGTCAGAGGGCGGGTCTAACAAAGTGATGATTGGTAGAGAAACAAGTGTAAACAACCATAGAAGAAGAACAACAACAGGTGTAGATTTCCTTTTATCACAGATGAGTGAAGAATGTGAGAAAACGTCAACAATCTTTAAATTATTTTTACAGAAGCGACAACAGTCGTTCAGCTCCATAATCCACCATTTTGTTTATCATTCCTAACTTTCTCCAGACTCCTCTGTGAACTTTCAGTCGCTCTAACTACGTCATCCTAAAGATTACACTGATTGGTTGTAGTACCGTCCTATTGCATACAGAGGATTTGAAAGACAACCTTTTAGCCCCGCCTCCTCTGACTATGAAGCACCACTAGACCCATACATGGAATGAATAGATAGCACTGCTAGGCTAGGCTAGGCTAGGCTATGCTAGGCTAGCAGAGTGCATTACTGGAAGATAAATACCCACCACACCCACACCCCCCTGTCCACAATCCAAGCCAGTTCATCAGTGCCCCCTTGCGTTGTGGTGGTGAATAACATAGCATATGCCATGTACTCCCTGTGCTGCAAAATTTGGCATAAATTGCAAATATCTGCGACAAGCTAACTGTGACATTTCGCCATGAGAGCCTGCAGAGTCCTTCAGGCTTCAGTCGTTCCACTCCCTGTCAGTGTTTGTGGTGTCGTTGCCAAATGAGGGGTTGTGAGTTCAAATGACAGGTGAAGGGAATGCTATTCATCATATTTGTTGTTGAAGCAGCACAGCAGATTTTAAATGGTTCTCCTGGTAGACAGTGCTCATCCTCTGAAAACGGAACCTTTTATGGTTGATTGTAAATGTAGCATTTAAGCTAGTTTAGGTAGAAGCTAACTGACTGCTGTCCGGCCCTACAGGACGAGACCATCCTGCGTAACTTCCTGGACACGACACTCTGCTCTCGTCTGGGGATCCGAATGTTGGCCACGCACCATCTGGCCCTCCATGAAGACAATGTTTGACTATTTTCCATTATTTTGCATTAATTGCAGATTTTTTGTTTGTTTGTTCGTGCACATTTGTATGTGTTTGGCTGGTTGATAAATAATCCATGTATCATTCGTTCTTTTGTTTTTCAACTGTGTAAAATAAAAAAGGAGATTAATTATTTTCTTATTCTTAATCCAACACGAAAAATTAATATATGCCTGGTTTTTCATATTTAGATTTTAGGCTCAGATCAAAAATAAGAAATGGAAAAACAGGCTACTGGACTGAATTAGATTTTTATATTAGTTTGTATTTATGTGACAACAGTTCAGGTGTGTCGTTCCTGGCTGCTCCCAGTGTTGGCACCAAAGTATAATTAATAAAAGTATTATTGATAAATTAAATAGCTAAATGCAAATCAATCCGTCACCATCCTAGGAAAAAGAATCCCGCCCCGAACTGCTGCACACAGAACCAGGTCACATAAATACAAACTAATATAAAAATCTAATTCAGTCCAGTAGCCCGTTTTTCCATTTCTTATTTTTGATCTGAGCCTAAAATCTAAATATGAAAAACCAGGCATATAGTTGTGTTTGGATTAAGAAAAAGAAAATAATTCATCTCCTTTTTATTTTTTGTTTTTGACTGGCAGTTGAAAAACAAAAGAATGAATGATATACGGATTCTAAATAATTCCAATAATTATCTTGTTAGAATCTTTTAATATGAATGTAACAGATGTTGGTAAGTGTTATTATTGTCTATTATGTCTGTGGGTTCATACATCTGTTAAACCCACAAAGAAAACCATCAGTATATTCAATTATTTGCATAGTAAATTTGGTAGTATATTTGACATGTTCTGTCAACAGAGAGGTGGAGGGGGAAAAGATTTTCCAGTAATGGGGGAAAAAACTGCTTTGAACGCCCTTACATTTTTATACAACCTCAGAGTATCATGAAAAAAACATTTTTTTGAATTTCAAACAGTGTAGCTACAGACACAAACACATTATTGTTAACAGGAAAAATAACCTAAAGTAAATTGTTGAGAGTTTTCATATCATGTCCTGAATGTGTTTCATTATGTCAATGGAATGGTCCATATGGGTTTTAAGAATCACATAGTTTTTGCCAGAGGTCCGTGGTTGTTGATGCAGTATTTCACAAATACAAAAAGTTTTTCTACCACTCTGCTTTTTTTCTTCTCCAGTTTTCTGTTGTTATCAAGTCTCATAAATTGACATTTAAAGGGACAGTTCAGTATTTTTCAGATGAATGTGTTTGTCATCAGTGTCTTTACTCTGGTGCACCTACACTGACTTACCCCCCACAGTGTCCTGTGAGCCCAGTTCTGGTCCCGGCAGGTTTCCTGGGGTCAACAAAATAAAACCTGTTTCTTGTCAAATGAGTGATTTATTTACATAACAAAACCGTCACAGAACAAAAACTCACACCTCATAATTGCTTGGAGCTACTTTCTATCAATAGCGATCAATGTGCTAGCGTTGTCACTGCTAACAGCTGTGCACCTGCACATAGCAGTGTTGGCCAGTGTTAGAGGCTTCTACCTGCAGGTCCACAGCTGTTATGTAAATAAATCACTCATTTGAGAAGAAACAGGTTTTATTTTGTTGGCCCCAGGAAACCTGCTGGGACCAGAACTGGGCTCACAGGACACTGTGGGGGGTAAGTCAGTGTGGGTGCACCAGAGTAAAGGGGCGGAGTCAGTGTGGGTGCACCAGAGTAAAGGGGTGGAGTCAGTGTGGGTGCACCAGAGTAAAGGGGCGGAGTCAGTGTGGGTGCACCAGAGTAAAGATGACACATTCATCTGAAAAATACTGAACTGTCCCTTTAATTTAAATTTCAAAAGATCATTACCAGAGTTAAGTGACATCAGCACTTTTACAACTGTTAACGTCTTGTTCATATCATGCAGCTAAATGGGGTGTAATGTTCCTGCAGACTGAGTACACAAACGGTCAGGGAGAGGGGGAAATAAATGACACCAGAATTAGGTCAGGTTTGGAAGTTACACCCATCCTTACATTTTTATTCAATTTTGAGTGAAGGTGCTAAATAATTTTAAAACTCTGTTCTTCTCCAAATCTGTCCCCTCAAGCATAACACTTTTAAATTTGTTTTAAACAGAGGTCTATTATTTTGACAAAAATAAAATGAAAATGTAATAAACCTTTTTGATTTGAATTAAATTTTGTTTAAATTTCAGCCTGACTTCATAGGGATCATATGCAGACGTCTTTCACCCAAAAAAATCATAGAGAAGTGGGTGGACTTTGCCAGGTAAGTGTTAAGGTGCAGAGATTTGGTTTGACTTGTCACCTCTCTGTGACTTTGTTGTGCTGTATGAGCTCTCTGTTGACTATGTGAGGTCAGAGGTTAACTGATAAACGTAACATGTTTGACTGTCGTAGCTGTTACTGAGATATGGCCTATCAATGATGTTTACCTTCTGGAATCTTATCAAATGTCCTTTTTGTACAGAGTGACTGAGTTTAAAACTGCACCACAATGTTTTCCATTATACCTGTAGGTAAATTCATAAAGTCACCAAATTAATAAATAAAGAGGAGTTAAAGTGGTCTGAAGCAGCTGCTCTATTGGTAGAAACCCAGGATGTATAACCCTGTATAAAATAACTGTGGTTGAATTAGCATCCATATACCTGTTTTAATGATGACATCATAGTTCATCATTCATTGATTCAATCTTTATTTTGTTTATGTTCAATCAAGCTGAGTAAAACAATCATCCTAATCATTGTAAGAGACCATAGACATCAGCCTCATCACCACTAATATGCACACAGTGGGGGGGGGGGGGGGGGGTTACCGATGGTCACTATAGGTATGGAACTGTGGCAAACAGTAACAGTAGTAACCAGACTGAAATCTACCGTTAAATTCGGTACCTTATTTCAGTATATTTGCAGCTGTTTTCAATTAAGCCCTCCACCCACTGTTAACGGCAGCGTGCGCACATGGCGGCGTGCGCACATGGCGGCGTGCGCACATGGCGGCGTGCGCACATGGCGGTGCTAACAATATCAACGTGCAGTACATTGTGATGTTACGG
>CM035796.1:1304038-1341538 GCA_020466265.1 Siphamia tubifer
CATCCCGGGCCTACGCAGAGTACCTGGGTGGTTCTCTGTCCATCCAGTCCATGCAGGGCATCGGCACCGACGTGTACCTGCGCCTGCGTCACATCGACGGAAAAGGAGAGAGTTTTCGAGTGTGAAGAAGCCCCTCCCCCTCTGATCATAAGCTACGTTAGCTGTTCTATTGACGACTCTCCTGTGTGTTTCATACCTGTGGCATGTTCTCTTCTGTTTCTAGGCGCCGTACGAACTCTTTGAATCTTTAGGTTATCGGGACAAACTGTGCACGATAGTGATGATGACATGGAAGAAGGAAGAAGAGCTTTGTTTTTACACAAGCTTGGTGTCATGAAGCCTTCAGAGTAGGATCATTTTACACTCCAGCGTCGAGCCACTTACACGTTCCACAACCATCGACACAAAGCGCAGTTTTTTAAACGTAGGACGTTCTCCAGACGTTGGAGCCGTGTCCTCCCAAAAACCTGGTGTCGGTTCAAGCTGACGAAACTGCCAAACCACCAAATGCTCATTAAATGTGTTTTGTGTTTGTGTTCAGCAGTATTTAGACAGGAATGCCAAACAGGAAGTTGCCTTACTGTGTGATCACATGTTCTTCTGTTGCCTTTTACTGGATCACACCTCATCAGTAGATTTTCCTGTTCAAACATTTAGCTCTCGCACCAATCACAGCCGTTTTTCACTGTATTGTTATAGTCATATTATACCAGAGAAGTATTGGCCGCTGTTGTTTCCTTCTTTTTATGTGTTTTTATCCAATGTAGAGTTTTTGTTTTTTGTGTTTTTGTAGAAAGTGCGTCTGTTCGTACACATTAACATTTTTTGCCCTGCTGTAGCTAAGTGGGTTTAGATTGTTAATCAGTTTTTAGTTCCATTCTGAAGAGATGAAAAAGGTCACAACTGTACTGTCTGTTAACAAACACTTGTTTTTGTTCCACTCAGTCAGGAAAGGTCAGCAGTGTTTATCATCCTGCTTCCTTCTCAATGCAGCCCATCAGTCTTTACAACCTCAGCCATGTGAGTTTAATCTCAAAATTCCAATCAGAACAGCAGCCTGATAGCCTAGCCATGCTAGCTCCTCCTAGCATCAGTATATCTAATGTTCTATCGTAGTAGCCTAGCCACACTAGCTCCTCCTAGCGTCAGTAAATCTAATGTTCTATCGTAGTAGCCTAGCCACACTAGCTCCTCCTAGCATCAGTAAATCTAATGTTCTATCGTAGTAGCCTAGCCACACTAGCTCCTCCTAGCGTCAGTAAATCTAATGTTCTATCGTAGTAGCCTAGCCACACTAGCTCCTCCTAGCATCAGTAAATCTAATGTTCTATCGTAGTAGCCTAGTTTCACTCAATATAACTTTTGTCTAGATTTCCCTGAAACTGGTCGACCAATCACAGTGAAGTATAGAGTCAGAGGGCGGGCCTAACAAATTGGTAGAGAAACAAGTGTAAACAACCATAGAAGAAGAACAACAACAGGTGTAGATTTCCTTTTATCACAGATGAGTGAAGAATGTGAGAAAACGTCAACAATCTTTAAATTCTTTTTACAGAAGCGACAACAGTCGTTCAGCTCCATAATCCACCATTTTGTTTAGTCATTCCTAACTTTCTCCAGACTCCTCCGTCAACTTTCAGGCGCTCTAACTACGTCATCCTAAAGATTACACTGATTGGTTGTAGTATCGTCCTATTACATACAGAGGATTTGAAAGACAACCTTTTAGCCCCGCCTCCTCTGACTATGAAGCACCACTAGACCCATACATGGAATGAATAGAGATAGCACTGCTAGGTTAAGCTAGGCTAGGCTAGGCTAACAGTTGGTTGTGTCCCATATTCCAGATACACAAGGCCTTTTATACTCAAAGTTAAATGAATTGAACATAAGTGTTGCCAAGCACAGTAAGCCCCGCCCCTCCACTGTATTTTGCCCATTGTAAGGATGAATTTCATTCCACCTCTAACTCCTTCTCCTCTGTTTTGTGCGTCCATGTGTAGTGGTAGGGGTGTCTGAATTCAGGTTAATGCAGAAGGGGAGGGGCTTTATACTCCTTCTAACAGATTTTCCAGAGGCAGACTCCAGAGGGGTACGAGAAATTTCCCAGAATAAAATGCTTTTAAATCCTTTTAAAAATGGCAGCATCCATGACAAGTACACAAATGTAGTATTTTCACTATAAATAACTGTTTTTAAGTTGTGAGAACTGTTGTATTGTATAAAGTTTGACATTGTCACAATGTATAATGGTAATTTTCTACATAAAAAAACTTCAGTATTAATGTAAAGGTGGAGTAATGGGTCGATACAAAGCACTTCTGTTATTGGAGGCACATATTAATAACACGGTTCATACACACTTTAACCAATACCTTTCTATGAATTTTCAGCAAATTTCCATAACTACGTCCTCCTAAAAATGCCAGTGGACTTTAAACAATCAGAATAATAATTTCCTGTTCACTGAAAAGAAGTTTAAAAGTTTAAGACGACGTGAAATTAACTTTTTATTCACTCATTCAAACATTTTTTTTATTATTAATCACACATTATTATTCTGTGTAAAAAAAAAAAAAAAAAATCAATGAGTTTTCCAAAACTTTCTGGGTCTCTTTATTTTTCCGAAACCGTTCCAGGCCAGGAATGATCATTTTTCAAATTCCCAAACTTTTTCAGGTTTTTTGAAAATGTATGAACCCTGTCGTAAAAACATGGTCATATCCCAGCACATGTTAGTTTAGTTGTGGTTAAAGCTGTGGTTTTTGGTTACGTCACAACTGGTGGAGTGAACTGATGACGTAGGTGAGTGTTGAAGGGGTGTCCCCGTTCAAGCCCCGCCCCTTATAGAGACGTTTGAAGGAGGAAGAGGTGAAATGGAATTCAGCCAAAGTAAATGGGAAGATTTTTTTAAACATTAAAAATTTGAACTTTGACCTAGTTTCCCCAAAATGTAATGACATTGATTTTGAATGGCTGGCAATCTATAAACCCAATTATGAATGTAAATCAATAGTTTTTTTTGTTTATTTTTTGCTAAAGTGTAAACAAACAAAGATACAAATCAACCAGAAACATTAGCCCTTGTCTCCACTTTGAGGGTAAAAATCTAAATCAAAAACAAACACTAGACACCTGATTATTTAATTCTAAGAGAATGTCTCAGTTGTGATCAGCAAAACGATGTAATAATAAATTAAATCTACAAATCATGTGATGATGTGCTCTAAACATATGTAGAATGAACCCTTAATGACAAGGATCTAAAATGGTCCCATGATGCCGTAGTTTTATGTTCACTTAATATATCTTGTTGAAAAAGCCACTTTTATTTTGTAAATCTGTTTTTCTTCTGTTTCCTCTTAGAAACTTTGAATTTATTGTGAGCTTTTATCAACTTCTAAATGATCAGTAACTATATTCAGGACAATGTAAAGACTGGTAGAGGGTTTAGATCCTGGACATTTGGTGCCCTCTGCTGGCATGGAATGAGAAGTACAACAAACACACCAACAACATATAGAATATGATTTATTTACAATGTTTTACTTTCCAGCTTTGACTTTTTGAAGACAAACATTTCACTACAGGTAGACTGAGTCCTGTCTGTCAATGTTTTCTATTGTTCCCAACCCTGGAGACATTAAATTTGACTTGGTTGGAGCTTTGAGAATTCTTGTGGTTTTGTTTAACACGCAGGAATAAAATGTAAAGACTGAACGACAGAAGCACAAGGAAGTAACGACATTAATTTGATCCTGGTTCATGTTGTACATATAATGGAAACAAAAATATGAAGTAAATGTACTCAGCACTTGACAACAAATGACATGGATGTAGGACTTTTTACACAGTGCTCGACACTTTACAGAACAGAGAATATATTTACAGGGGTTAAAGTTTTCTGTCGCTGCGATGGATCAACTGAAGTCAAATGATAGATCAGTGCTGATCACAGAAGGGTGTTTGGATTTACTTCCTGATTATCTTCTTCACTTCCTGTCTGGCTCCTCCAGGTGACTTTACTAGTTAACTCTGATATAAACGCAGTGATTGAGTCAGAAAAATGATGGACATGTACCAGAGGAAAAGTGTTTGTGGACGTACGTGTGCTGTCGTTGGTTGTAAAAAGTGTAGAAACATGTGAAGGAGTGTTTAGATAGAGAGTTTGAACCACAAACACACAATGTTCATGTCTCCATTGGTTTCATTTTTCACAAGCCTCTGAATCACGGCCATTGAATTTAAAGTCTCCACCCTGCAGTGTTTTTGTGTGTTCCCATCACTGGACAAAAGACCAACTAATGATAACCTGTAGAGTTATTTTTAGGACACACTGTCTTTACACCCAGAGGACTATTATCTCCACAAAGACACTTCAACTTCCATCTGATGGTAAGTTCATTAACTTTAGCTTTAGTTATGAAACTGTTAATACTGTTAATTGTCAACTTGTCATACACTAACGTTAGCACCAGTGTTTTTACTAAAACAGCTGATTAGCATCTAAGCTAATGTTCATAGACAGTAGAGCTGGATGTGTTTGATTGACAGGTCGCCTACAGTGTGTGTGTGTAAGGTTGTCAAACGACCCTTAAAGACAGAATTGTCCCAAATTAAAAACAAACTTATGTCCAGTATTGAACTGAACTTTAAATGAGACGACATTATTATTTTACCATTGATGAGAGGTCTGTGAATCTGATGAGATTTGATATAGTGTCCTGTATCTGTGTGTGTGTGTGTGTGTGTATGTATGTGTGTATCTGTGTGTGTGTGTGTGTGTGTGTGCGTGTGTGTGTGTGTATCTGTATGTGTGTGTGTGTGTATATGTATGTGTGTGTATATGTGTGTGTGTGTGTATATGTATGTGTGTGTATGTGTGTGTGTGTGTATATGTATGTGTGTGTATATGTGTGTGTGTGTATGTGTGTGTGTGTGTATATGTATGTGTGTGTATATGTGTGTGTGTGTGTATATGTATGTGTGTGTATGTGTGTGTGTGTGTATATGTGTGTGTGTGTATATGTATGTGTGTGTATATGTGTGTGTGTGTGTATATGTATGTGTGTGTATGTGTGTGTGTGTGTATATGTATGTGTGTGTATATGTGTGTGTATATGTATGTGTGTGTATATGTGTGTGTGTGTGTATATGTATGTGTGTGTATGTGTGTGTGTGTGTATATGTATGTGTGTGTATATGTGTGTGTGTGTGTATATGTATGTGTGTGTGTGTGTATATGTATGTGTGTGTATATGTGTGTGTGTGTGTATATGTATGTGTGTGTATGTGTGTGTGTGTGTATATGTATGTGTGTGTATATGTGTGTGTAAATCCAAAATAAATGAATAAATAGTGATGTGTACAAGTGTGTGTTTTATTTAGTATTAATAAATACCAACCATATTCTGGTCCAATAGTGATAGGAAACACAGTAACGCTGCACACTTTACTATTGTTGTTGTTTGGACTTTGGTGCATGTGCTTTGATAGTGAATGAAGTGTTAACGTCACAGACATGTGGAGAGGAGCTGCGTAAACAACATCTATCTGGATCTGTTTTTAACTAACATTTGTCACAGCCTCATAACCACGCCTTGATAAGATACATTTGATCAATTATTGATAATTACACTGAGACCACCCAAGATACAAGTTCAGCTTCTTCCACTGGTTGAATTAAACCATAATGATCTTCAGTCCAGTGCACGTCTTTCTTTCGTTGTTAAGGTTCATTTCTGTTTTACTCAACTGGCCTCAGGTCAAAATTGGATAAAACGGAAAACGGCCGTTATCAGTTTTTTCATTTTGGTTTTGGAAACAAATAATGAAGAAACGAGTTGCTTTATCATTGTCTTATTTTTGGTTTTATTTTGAAAAACGAATGATTCACGGATGAATGTGGACTGAGTGGAAGCTGGACGAGCCAGATCCAGGATCAGCTGCAGCTCCTCATTGGTAAACTGACAGTGAGTTTTTTTTTTTATTATTTATATAATGTTAAGTGAAAAGGAAACATGACGACACGTTGATAATTCAAAGCTTTATTTCATCCTGTGCAGGGTTTGTTTAAACCGTGCAAATCCACCGACACACAAGACAGCTGACACAACCAGCAACAGGAGCAGTGCTTTGGTCAGTCACATTTGGAATGTCATACAGGATGGCACATTTACACACATTTGTCAGGAATTCTGGGATGGTTTAGGCTTTTCCCTGCCTTCACTTTTCCACTTTAAAGGGACAGTTCAGTATTTGTTTGTTGCATCTTTCTGTTGTTTGCAGTTTTTTATCGATGGGCTGTTAGCAGCTGCTACATACAGGCGCACAGCTGTTAGCAGTGTTAGGGGCTGCTACGTACAGGCACACAGCTGTTAGCAGTGTTAGCAGCTGCTACATACAGGCGCACAGCTGTTAGCAGTGTTAGCCGCTGCTACGTACAGGCGCACAGCTGTTAGCAGTGTTAGAGGCTGCTACGTACAGGCACATAGCTGTTAGCAGTGTTAGCAGCTGCTACATACAGGCGCACAGCTGTTAGCAGTGTTAGGGGCTGCTACGTACAGGTACACAGCTGTTAGCAGTGTTAGCCGCTGCTACGTACAGGCGCACAGCTGTTAGCAGTGTTAGCAGCTGCTACATACAGGCACACAGCTGTTAGCAGTGTTAGCAGCTGCTACATACAGGCGCACAGCTGTTAGCAGTGTTAGCCGCTGCTACATACAGGTGCACAGCTGTTAGCAGTGTTAGCCGCTGCTACGTACAGGCGCACAGCTGTTAGCAGTGTTAGCAGCTGCTACGTACAGGCGCACAGCTGTTAGCAGTGTTAGAGGCTGCTACGTACAGGCACATAGCTGTTAGCAGTGTTAGCAGCTGCTACATACAGGCGCACAGCTGTTAGCAGTGTTAGGGGCTGCTACGTACAGGTACACAGCTGTTAGCAGTGTCAGCAGCTGCTACGTACAGGCGCACAGCTGTTAGCAGTGTTAGCCGCTGCTACGTACAGGCGCACAGCTGTTAGCAGTGTTAGAGGCTGCTACGTACAGGCACATAGCTGTTAGCAGTGTTAGCAGCTGCTACATACAGGCGCACAGCTGTTAGCAGTGTTAGGGGCTGCTACGTACAGGTACACAGCTGTTAGCAGTGTTAGCCGCTGCTACGTACAGGCGCACAGCTGTTAGCAGTGTTAGCAGCTGCTACATACAGGCACACAGCTGTTAGCAGTGTTAGCAGCTGCTACATACAGGCGCACAGCTGTTAGCAGTGTTAGCCGCTGCTACATACAGGTGCACAGCTGTTAGCAGTGTTAGCCGCTGCTACGTACAGGCGCACAGCTGTTAGCAGTGTTAGCAGCTGCTACGTACAGGCGCACAGCTGTTAGCAGTGTTAGAGGCTGCTACGTACAGGCACATAGCTGTTAGCAGTGTTAGCAGCTGCTACATACAGGCGCACAGCTGTTAGCAGTGTTAGGGGCTGCTACGTACAGGTACACAGCTGTTAGCAGTGTTAGCCGCTGCTACGTACAGGCGCACAGCTGTTAGCAGTGTCAGCAGCTGCTACATACAGGCACACAGCTGTTAGCAGTGTTAGCAGCTGCTACATACAGGCGCACAGCTGTTAGCAGTGTTAGCCGCTGCTACGTATAGGTGCACAGCTGTCAGCAGTGTTAGCAGCTGCTACGTACAGGTGCACAGCTGTTAGCAGTGTTAGCGGCTGCTACGTACAGGTACATAGCTGTTAGCAGTGACAACGCTAGCGCGTTGATTGCTATTAAAGTAGCTCCAAACAATTACGAGACACACATTTTATTTTGTTGACCCCAGGAAATCTGCCGGGACTACTTTGGCTTTGACCCAAACCAGACCAGAACTGGTCTCACAGGACACTGTGGGGGGTAAGTCAGTGTGGGTGCACCAGAGTAAAGACACTGATGACAAATACTGATCTGTCCCTTTAACATGAACTGGAGGCCAAGAGAATGTTCAAATACAGGGGTCTCAAACATGTGGCCCGGGGGCCAAATACGTCCTGCTGATGGTTCCAATGTGGTGCGTGGGATGAATTTTTAAAGTGCAAAAATTCCACATTCAAGGCTGTGGAAGTCGTTTTAGCTCGGGTTCCACAAACAGACCAATTAGTAAAAATAACAGAATAACCTACAAAATAGAATGACTCCATATTTTCTTCTCAATGTGGAAAATAAAAATATATTATGTCTATTAATAATGACAACTTAATATTTTATGTTTTTTAATAAAAATCAAATCAGTAAATTATCTACAAAATGTCTTGTCAACCATAAAATATGAATAATCTGAACAACCTCAAATGTCCAAAGAAAATTAAGCAGATTTATTTATTGTCTTTACATTTTCTGCTTTTGTTACTCAGAGTTTAGTGTCATTTTTGTAAATCTGATCCATAATGCACATGAAGAAATGCTAAATTGAGGCATAATATTCTTAAAATTCCACTTATTTTTGTCAGTTACCTTTTTCAGAATAATTCACAATTTAATGGGATTTTTTTTTGCACTAAAATAAAGACAAAAATTTGGAATTGTCATTATTTATAGATTAAGCTATTATTTTACTGGCCTGGCCCACTGGGAGATTAAATTAGAATGAATGTGACCCCTGTTGTAATGTTTCCATCCAGACTCTGAGCTCTTCCAGCTCCTTCTGACTTAACATTTGGCAAAAAAAACCAAAACTGTTTCTGTTATAACCATTAGCAAAATGAAAGCTCATAAAGGCAAATATTGTGTAAGGCAAAGCAATATTTGAACAGTAACAGCTTTACACCAGAACACAGGCTGAGACGTCTTTGTAAAAGACAATAAAAAGCTTTTCAAAGAAGGCTCATCTCACAGTTAGAACATACAAACACAAATCTGTTTTTTTACAACAACCTGGTTTGTTTGATGTTAAGACATTCAGTAGAGAACAGGGTGAGTTAAATAATAACCAACAGACTCTTCAGAATAGACCTGGGCTTTAACATGACTATCTATGGTATCTATGGTTACTGTAATAAACTGACACTTTGTCTTCAACTTAATGACATTTACACGCATCATATATTCAAAGTGTTTCCATCTTGGTGAATAAGAATAATACACTTTTTACACTTTTTTGCATCAGTCTCATCTCGTTGCTTGTTAACGAGCCCTTAATAATAATGAGACATCTATGCATAGAATTGTATGGACTGATAATGAACATTTGGAGACACACTCAGCTCTTCTTCACGTCTGAACATCTCATTATGACCAGATATCTCTGTGGATCTTCACTAACTAATGCATATTGGCATTGGATCAGTATTACCTATGGACCACTGGTCATTCGGAATAATTACGGACAATGTCTGGGTTCTTAGTTCTGTACAAATGCGCCGTGTCTGTGATTTGCTCAGTAATAATTATTACCTCCTGTGTTTGGACGAACAACAGACGTCCAGTGATAATTCAAGTCCAGTGTGAATGTGAATGTCTGTGTTTGTGATTTCAATTGCGCACCTCTTGTCTTTTTCTGGAGTGAATAATGGAGGAAGTGGCCACAATCATGTGGCAGCATGAGGTAAAAGTCAGATATGGTCAGGCCACGCCCACATGTCTATATGCAGTTGTCTCTATAGATTCAGTCGGTCGTTTTCCAGAGGGAAAGTCGCTTTTCATGTGCACTGACCACGCTCTTATTTTGAAGGCGTGGAGCAAATTTACAAACTGCATCTCTGTCAATGACATTTTCCCTCTTTATTCTTATGCATACATTAATACTACCTTATTAAACAGGATGTTGTGAACTTACGACATATCCACTCATAATGTCTAGAATTTGCGTGAATTACACACTTGAGTTTATGCATCTGAATGCACCACCTAATAACACAGAGGTACGTGGCTAACTGTGAATTAGCAGTTGTCCACAGATAATACTGATCCTGTGCAAAGAGCACGTTAAGCTCCGGTTTGTGCATTAAACCACAACAACCCAGTCCTGGCAGTGATCTTCCTCCTATGGTTCTGTTAAAGGGATTATCTGGAGTTGATCAGGAGTACGTATTAAAATCACACCAACACTGAGACATTTATATTTTGTTGTTTTGATCCAAACTGTGTTAACATGGAAGTGATTAGGGCACGTCTTTTTCACGGACACTAAAGTCTATTTTTAAACTAACTCTTCTCGTGCTACGGCTACACTAAATGCAAAGAGCCGTGTTTGGACACAGATTGACTCCAAACCGCACGTTGAACCCGTTGCTGCAGCGCGTTGGAGCGGCACATCTTGATGGAAATATGTGTAAACACTTGAGTTTAAAGTATTGAACTTTTCAGACAAATTCACGTGACGTCGGGTCACGAAAGCCAATCAACGTTGAGATGCTGCCAAGATCATAATGGAATGAAAAAATGACGCTGGGACCGACCCAGAAGACGACCCAGAAAAACTGAGCCTGAAATATGGTTGAAAGGACGTCATCCAGACGACAGTTCCTGGAGGAGGTGGTGGAAGTGGTGCTGCAGGAGCTTCTGCAGGATCCCATGAACCCACAACTAACCACATCTGGTCCTCCCTTGTATCTGGGACGTCCAGAGCAGGGACACAAACAATCCAACGGATCTGAACCATAATTGAGGACAGACTGAACTGGACGGACACATTAGGTTTGTCTGTTTCCATCTTTATCCAGCGTTACACGGCACGTCGCAGTTACTGATCTACACACATGGACCTCTGGTTCAGAAGACGTGTGAGGACAAAGACCATAATAGTCCATTGTCCAGTGCAGTTAGACGCTCTGGAAATTCACGACTTCGTTTCATTCTTTTTTAAAAACAATAACCTGTTCATCGACTAAACTTTACTGTTTCATACAAGTGCATTTACATTTACAATCAAATACTGGATTATGTTTTTAAAAAATAATGAAACAAAGTCATGTATTTCCAGAACGTCCAACTGTCCACTGGACAATGGACTATTATGGTCTTCGTCCTCAGACGTCTTCTGAACCACAGGTCCATGTGTGTAGATCAGTAACTGTGGACACACTATCTGAGGACATGAAGACCTGAGGACACTTGTCTTTGTCTTTAGGGACCCTCTACTTACTACCACTGAAGTGTGATGATGTTTAAACTTTATTAGAGTTCATCTGAAAATAGAAACAAACATGTTCTAATCACTTCCATGTTAACACAGTTTGGATCAGAACCAAAATATACATTTGTCAGTGTTCATTCAAATGGTGTAATTTTAATGTTAACTATATGTATGTTCTCCTAATCATCTAAAACATTAACTAAAGTGATTTTTACTCTGGATAATCCATTTAATGTGTTTATTTCACTCAATGTATGAGTTAAATTCATACAAGACTTATAAATTTACCTTCATTATCATGAGTTTTTTTTCTATTTTGCTAACTAGTAAAAGTGAAAAGGCAGCAGAACAGCTCTTCATTAATCCTGGTGGTTTCTTTATGTGTGATGCATTTTACATTTGCATGATGACGTGTTCTGCAGGAAATGAATGTTTATGCTACAGTCCAGGCTGTTAGATGAGCTTGTTAATTTTTGTATATATATAGTTTCCCATGATCCAACTGACAGAACTTCGCAATATATGGTCGAGAAAAATGTAAATTAAAGCTGGCTTTTCCTGTTACAAATTCATATCAACTATTCACTGGGTAATGTGTGCTGGAGTAATATTAATACACTGCACACTGAGCCTGTTCTGTTACTGTGCGTTTTAGGGGGTGGGGGTGGGGTCATGTTCCGGTATATTATCAGTAAACAGGACTGTATCATGGAGCTGCTGTTGTTAAACTCATTTTGTGGCCACTTTGTGTCATGAATTAGTGACAGTGAGCAGCTCCCACCTCCATCATGTGCCTGCATTTGCATTTACAATTTATACACTGAACAACCACAGTCGAAATGCCACAAAAAAGAGACCTCTGTAAAAAAAAAACAACAACAAAAAAACCTATAATGACGTTATGATTTCAGCTGGAGGGCAGGAAGTAACCATGGAGACTGTCGCTATGGAGGAAACCATTGAAGAGAGTGTTTATTGTACACATTTAGATCCAGTGTCCAAACACAGATACATAGAGTTAGTTAAAAATGACCCGTATGTAGATATTACTAACTACCTGGTCCTGCAGACGTCCTACTACACCAGCAGCAGATGACAGACTAGAACTGTTCTGTCAGTGGGTGGGTCCACAACCTCGGTACCAAAAGGCTCAGTGATAATTACGCTTTGTTCTTCACCAGGGTGAGTGTTTTATTTGGAAAGATGACACTTCAAGATGTATTACATGTTTGTTGACATTATTCGCTGCTAGCTGCTAGCTTTAGTGACTGATGTAAACAAACATGTAAGTCATGTTAATGTGTCTAGTTAAACCATATTACAACACTATAAATGAACATTAACATCAAACCTAATGATATATAACACATCCACTAAAAAAAGTTAGCTTTGGAACAAACCTATGACCAAGTATTCGCTGCAGACACAGGCATTAGCATTAGCATTAGCATTTGACAGACTCTGCTCCTCCTGACTGCAAACGCAGATTTAAAATCCACTTTTTACAGTGTTTTTCTGATTTTTTTTCCCCCATTTCTCAACTTTGTAAATGACAATCTTTGGTACTGTAAAAAATTTATTTTTACTTCTTTGAGTTAGAACGATTCTCTCAACTGAAAACTCACTCGGCTTCACTTCCTGACCTCCATCTGAAAAATCACACGCCGACTATGAAGCAATGTGACGTCACGTGAAATCAACCAATTGGACGCTTCAACTCCACATCAGATTTTGTACATATTTGGTGAACATCTGGCAACGAACCATTTAGAGTGACAGGAAAGCAGGGTGCAGGATTATGGCATAAACACTAGAGCTCATGTTTTGCAGTGGACATCTGACATTAGAACATCGTATCTGTAGAAAAACACAGATCGTCATAATAGGTCTTCTGTAAAATGGTTCATACATTTGACTAAATTTATGCCCCTTCAAACTCAGTGAGTCAACGTACATGCACACATATTCCACAGTTATTCAGATGACTATTCTGAATTTGGTTTTATGTAAACAGCATAATTTTGTTTGTATATTCTGAAGTCAGATTCTCATTCTCACATGTCTAACATGCTAACGTTATTCAAACAGGTTGTGACCAAAAGAAAGAAAGACGCCGACTGTTAAACACTAGAAACAAGAGAGCGACAGGTTATTGGATTTAAAGGGACAGTTCAGTATGTGTTTGTCATCAGTGTCTTTACTCTGGTGCACCCACACTGACTTACCCCCAACAGTGTCCTGTAAACCCAGTTCTGGTTGTGGTACATGTGCACCTGCACGTAGCAGCCGCTAGCACTGCCCAACAACTGATGAAAGTAGTTTGCTAAGGTGCACAACTGTTAGCAGTGACAACGCTAGTGCATTGATCGAGAAAGTAGCTCCAAACAATTATGAGGTGTGAGTTTTTGATCTGTGACGGTTTTGTTATGTAAATAAATCACTCTTTTGAGAAGAAACTTTTTATTTTGTTGACCCCAGGAAACCTGCCGGGACTACTTTGGCTTTGACCAAAACTGGACCATAACTGGGCTCACAGGACACTGTGGGGGGTAAGTCAGTGTGGGTGCACCAGAGTAAAGACACTGATGACAAACACATTCATCTGAAAAATACTGAACTGTCCCTTTAAATGGGCTAAATATCACAATAACCTTTAAAAAAAAAAAACACTCCCCACAGAGACTGCTATTGTTATGTAAATGTAATAATCATTTGGCTTTTTCGTGACCCAAACTACAGTAACTGTAATTAAACTTTCCAAATTCAGTTTCAGTTGAACTTTCATTGTGTGTTTTTCTGGCACAAAAGTGAGAAAAAAAAACAGAATCCAAAAAAATAAGCAGAAACAAATAAATGTTTGTTATTAACAACAGCAGAATTAACAATCGGTGCCTCCTTTATCTGAATATTTTGACCTGGAACCATATCCAAAACTGGACGTAATGATCAGAACCCAAGAGTGGCACAAACATAGGCCTTTCTCTGTCCCGTCAGTCAAAAATGGTCCTTTTGTAAGACATCTGACAGACGAGGTGACTGCGCAGTCCACAGCGTAACCTTAGTAGGAAAATAAATAATGACACGGTGAGGTTCTGGTCACTTACCGTCAGTCCCAAACCTACGCACAGACACGATGTCAGTGTCAGGTTTTGATGAAGGGGTCTTTAAAGCCACCCGTCTGCTCTCACACAGTCTGCAGACCTCTCTCGTGGCCATCCAGCTGCACTTTAATCTTGTGCAGTTCCTCAATCTCCTGGTGGTGGCGCTCCGTCTTGTGACGCACCAGCGAGCGGTAGAAATGAATGGTGAACACGACGAAGATGACGCCCACCGGGACCATGATGATAGTGGAGGCCAGCGCCGCCTGCCAACCGCTGTACTGCTGCTCCACTGGGGATGGGGGGGTGGACGCCGGCTTTTTGGAGTCCACGGGTAGGAATTTGATCCAGCACAGAAGCACCACCTCAGCTAAGAAGAGCAGGATGCCCAGGGCGGTGGAGAAGCCCCAGGCCAGCTCGATGTAGTAGTGCATGCGCTCGTGCGGAGACTCGCTGACCGAGTTGAGGTTGTGGATGTTGCTGACGGCTTCGACGTTGGGCAGGATGCAGGTACTAATGAGTAGAGCAAACAGGTGTACCGCCACCAGCACCGTGGTGCACACGCTGAAACCGATGAGCAGCACCCGAGGGTAACTGTACTGCATCTCCAGCTGCACCTCCACCATCGCCACCTACAGCACAGCAGGCACAATTAAATTCACTTTTATTTGCAGCCGCACAATATTGTGTTTGATCATCCCCATCGCAATGTACGTGTTTGCAATAGTCACATTGCAGGTCCTGCAATTGTTTTGATTTTGTATACAGCACAGGCCAAAAGTTTGGACACCCCTGCTCTGTCACATCCAATACATTATAATGTACTATTTAGTTCTCTGTTTCTATGTTAGTCTGTCACTTCCTGTTTACTTTGATAGATTTCCTTTTGTGTTCTGTCTAGTCTGACCTTCACCCTTGTTCCCTCATGTGTGCCGATTCTTCCTTATGTGTGTCACCTGTGTCTGGTTGTTTCCTTGTCCTTATGTGTGTGTATATAGTAGGTGTTTTCCCCTTGTCTGTTAGGGTTAGGGTGACTCTTGGTCTTTCTTTCCTGGATTGTGATTGGCTCAGAATGTGTGAAGGAACACTCCCCCCTCCCCTCTGGCTCTGTGTGTGTTTACCATCCCAGAGTAACATCCAGCTAGGTTTGGTGACGTCACTTGTTTTGAAAACGTGCAGTAAAAAAACAGTCTTTATTTCCACAGAGACACATGAACCAGTTTGATCCAACAGTTTTTTACAGTTTGTGCAGCAGCTACTGTGGCGCCGTCTGCTCTAGTAGATGCTAATGCTAATGCTAATTCAGATTGGGCGCAATGGGGGAGGGGCTTAACCCCAGGTGGGCGGAGTCAATGTCCTGGTGACTTGTAGTGGACAGACATTTCTATGAATGATGGTAAATCCATCCAGTGGAGGGAACACACCACGTAGCAAACGCAGCATGTCTTGGTAACTCTGGGTGACCCATCACCGTGGTAACTCTGGGTGACCCATCACCGTGGTAACTCTGGGTGACCCATCACCGTGGTAACTCTGGGTGACCCATCACATTCCAAAAGGAGAAAAGTGTTTTTTAGTGGAATCTGTAATCACCATGTTTGTTGCTGTAGTTTCTTCTGCTAAAACACCACAGCACTTCAGTTACTTAGCTAGGTGGGTTTAACACGTCTAGGCTCCACAACTTGTAATATCTGCAGAAAAAAGCAGCTGAACTTGATCTGGAATTTATATTTGTTATAAATGTCTTTCTTCAGCAGCAGAAAATGAAGATTGATATAAGATTATTGTATTAACTGGTGTAAAGTCGACTGTGTAACATGTGTGTGGATGTGAGGCTGTGGTAGCAAACCTTTAAAACAGTTGTGTGCATTTGTGGTAAAGAACTGACCATAGCGAAGCCAGAGAGCAGAGCAGAGGTCCGGCTGGACGCCTTGAGCTTGGCCCGGCTTAGATACAGCTTCCTCCACGACAAGGCCTGGACTGAGTGGTGGTTGGAGCTGACCAGCTCCAGGTAACTGCGCCGGACCCAGTCCCTATAGTCCATACCCCCCCCATCAATGGTCCGCTCTGAGACGCCTGGGGCTGGGGAGCCCATGGGCACGTTTAGCTCACTGCTCATGACACCTGGATCACACACAACACAGAACACATACCAACAGGTAGCTTCTTTTAGGTGGTTTTTTTTTAATTCTCTTTTTATGTAATAAATAAAACAGAAGTAAAAGTTTACACATGATGCAACACCAGGACTTTATGTTGAAAAATCAGGGTTTTTTGGACATTATTAAGGAAACAACAACCTTAAGCTTGGTTCATATCCATTGTTTATGAAGTTCATTAATTTAACAGATTAACGTGAAAAGGTTCGTTTCCCTTTATCTTTTTTTAAACATTTGACCGTAATCTGCTACGATATCCTAGAGCAGCATACACGTCTTCACGATAATCTCTTTAATTAATGAGCTTCAATTTAGTTTTCATGCATTTAAGAGATAAGTGAGAAAAGGTGTAGAGCAGCAGAGGTACGGCGCTAAAATTAGCCGTACCTCTGCTGCTCTACTGTGATGTCATAGCAGATCATAAAGACTGTATTGATTGATTAGATATTAATCATACTGAGGTAAAGGGTCAGACTGTTTCATCCAACTACTTGACATACTTTCTCTTTCATGAATTACCAGGTCTGCTTTACAAACACTCTAGTCTTTTTATTCACCGTATCCAGGCTAAAATGCTCCAAAAAACAGACGTTTCGATGCACGTACCTGATACTGACTCTAGAGATGGGACAGGATTTCTGAATATTCATGACATGTTCGAATATATGCCATTGGAGCATGTGTTTTCAACAGTCAGGTCAATAGTGAACAGTCAGGTCAATAGTGAACAGTCAGGTCAATAGTGAACAGTCAGGTCAATAGTGAACAGTCAGGTCATTAGTGAACAGTCAGGTCATTAGTGAACAGTCAGGTCAATAGTGAACAGTCAGGTCATTAGTGAACAGTCAGGTCAATAGTGAACAGTCAGGTCAATAGTGAACAGTCAGGTCATTAGTGAACAGTCAGGTCATTAGTGAACAGTCAGGTCAATAGTGAACAGTCAGGTCATTAGTGAACAGTCAGGTCAATAGTGAACAGTCAGGTCAATAGTGAACAGTCAGGTCATTAGTGAACAGTCAGGTCATTAGTGAACAGTCAGGTCAGTAGTGAACAGTCAGGTCAATAGTGAACAGTCAGGTCAATAGTGAACAGTCAGGTCAATAGTGAACAGTCAGGTCAATAGTGAACAGTCAGGTCAATAGTGAACAGTCAGGTCAATAGTGAACAGTCAGGTCATTAGTGAACAGTCAGGTCATTAGTGAACAGTCAGGTCAATAGTGAACAGTCAGGTCAATAGTGAACAGTCAGGTCATTAGTGAACAGTCAGGTCATTAGTGAACAGTCAGGTCATTAGTGAACAGTCAGGTCAGTAGTGAACAGTCAGGTCAATAGTGAACAGTCAGGTCAATAGTGAACAGTCAGGTCAATAGTGAACAGTCAGGTCAATAGTGAACAGTCAGGTCATTAGTGAACAGTCAGGTCAGTAGTGAACAGTCAGGTCAATAGTGAACAGTCAGGTCATTAGTGAACAGTCCGGTCAATAGTGAACAGTCAGGTCAGTAGTGAACAGTCAGGTCAGTAGTGAACAGTCAGGTCAATAGTGAACAGTCAGGTCATTAGTGAACAGTCAGGTCAATAGTGAACAGTCAGGTCATTAGTGAACAGTCAGGTCAATAGTGAACAGTCAGGTCAATAGTGAACAGTCAGGTCATTAGTGAACAGTCAGGTCAGTAGTGAACAGTCAGGTCAATAGTGAACAGTCAGGTCATTAGTGAACAGTCAGGTCAATAGTGAACAGTCAGGTCATTAGTGAACAGTCAGGTCAATAGTGAACAGTCAGGTCAATAGTGAACAGTCAGGTCATTAGTGAACAGTCAGGTCAGTAGTGAACAGTCAGGTCAATAGTGAACAGTCAGGTCAATAGTGAACAGTCAGGTCATTAGTGAACAGTCAGGTCATTAGTGAACAGTCAGGTCAATAGTGAACAGTCAGGTCAATAGTGAACAGTCAGGTCATTAGTGAACAGTCAGGTCATTAGTGAACAGTCAGGTCATTAGTGAACAGTCAGGTCAATAGTGAACAAGATACACACACGCTTCCACCCGACCATGTGGACATATTTATTTTTTATAAAAATCTGGCATAGATTCATGTGATTATTGTTGTTAAATCAGCTGTTTGACCCAGTTCCTCCTAGACAGTTAAATTAAATGTAGCGTTGGCTGTGGTTATTGTCATTTCCAAATTAAAAGCCTTTTACTTATTTCATGAAGATGAGATGAATTCTTTAGGAAAGAACAACATGTTGTGTGATTTGTAATATTTTTGTTTATTCAGCAAACGTTTGGTTTCCTCTTTTACCCTTTCTGTCATCGTGTGTGTGTTTGGGGGTGGGGGGCGTGAAAACACTTTAAATTTTTGAATATTCAAATACTTTGGAGATTTCACAGTACACAAATTTGGAACCACTCGTAAATGTTAGTGTGTCTGTATGCAGACATCCAACACAAGCACTGCCATAATATTCACAGATTTAAACTGTTGTATAAACGTATGGTTTGGTTCCAGTATAAAAATGGAGGGTTTTAATAATGATGTTACATTAATATTTTGTTTATATTGTTAATGTCTGTTCTTTATTCCTTGTTTGGTTCATGTGTGTTTGTTCTTTACCTTATGCTTTATTTATGCCGTCACTGCTCTGTGCTGTTCTTTAGCATTAGTGCTATGCTAGTTTTGTTCTTATTGTTGCTCTGTGCTGTTCTTTAGCATTAGTGCTATGCTAGTTTTGTTCTTATCATTGCTCTGTGCTGTTCTTTAGCATTAGTGCTATGCTAGTTTTGTTCTTATTGTTGCTCTGTGCTGTTCTTTGGCATTAGTGCTATGCTAGTTTAGTTCTTATCGTTGCTCTGTGCTGTTCTTTAGCATTAGTGCTATGCTAATTTTGTTCTTATCGTTGCTCTGTGCTGTTCTTTAGCATTAGTGCTATGCTAGTTTTGTTCTTATTGTTGCTCTGTGCTGTTCTTTAGCATTAGTGCTATGCTAGTTTTGTTCTTATCGTTGCTCTGTGCTGTTCTTTAGCATTAGTGCTATGCTAGTTTTGTTCTTATTGTTGCTCTGTGCTGTTCTTTAGCATTAGTGCTATGCTAGTTTTGTTCTTATCAGTGCTATGTACTGTTCTTTAGCATTAGTGCTATGCTAGTTTTCTTATTGTTGCTCTGTGCTGTTCTTTAGCATTAGTGCTATGCTAGTTTTGTTCTTATCGTTGCTCTGTGCTGTTCTTTAGCATTAGTGCTATGCTAGTTTTGTTCTTATCGTTGCTCTGTGCTGTTCTTTAGCATTAGTGCTATGCTAGTTTTGTTCTTATCGTTGCTCTGTGCTGTTCTTTAGCATTAGTGCTATGCTAGTTTTGTTCTTATCGTTGCTCTGTGCTGTTCTTTAGCATTAGTGCTATGCTAGTTTTGTTCTTATCGTTGCTCTGTGCTGTTCTTTAGCATTAGTGCTATGCTAGTTTTGTTCTTATCATTGCTCTGTGCTGTTCTTTAGCATTAGTGCTATGCTAGTTTTGTTCTTATTGTTGCTCTGTGCTGTTCTTTAGCATTAGTGCTATGCTAGTTTTGTTCTTATCAGTGCTATGTGCTGTTCTTTAGCATTAGTGCTATGCTAGTTTTGTTCTTATCGTTGCTCTGTGCTGTTCTTTAGCATTAGTGCTATGCTAGTTTTGTTCTTATCGTTGCTCTGTGCTGTTCTTTAGCATTAGTGCTATGCTAGTTTTGTTCTTATCGTTGCTCTGTGCTGTTCTTTAGCATTAGTGCTATGCTAGTTTTGTTCTTATCATTGCTCTGTGCTGTTCTTTAGCATTAGTGCTATGCTAGTTTTGTTCTTATTGTTGCTCTGTGCTGTTCTTTAGCATTAGTGCTATGCTAGTTTTGTTCTTATCAGTGCTATGTGCTGTTCTTTAGCATTAGTGCTATGCTAGTTTTGTTCTTATCGTTGCTCTGTGCTGTTCTTTAGCATTAGTGCTATGCTAGTTTTGTTCTTATCGTTGCTCTGTGCTGTTCTTTAGCATTAGTGCTATGCTAGTTTTGTTCTTATCAGTGCTATGTACTGTTCTTTAGCATTAGTGCTATGCTAGTTTTCTTATTGTTGCTCTGTGCTGTTCTTTAGCATTAGTGCTATGCTAGTTTTGTTCTTATCGTTGCTCTGTGCTGTTCTTTAGCATTAGTGCTATGCTAGTTTTGTTCTTATTGTTGTTGGTCTGTGGTTATGATGCGAGTTTAATTGTTGAATGTGTTTTGTTTCCATGTTCCATTCACATTTTTGGCTCCATGGTTTAGACACTGATGAATGAGTTTGGATCTGTTTATTTATTTAGTTTATTTGGTTTGTGGACGAGGGACAGGAGTGAATGTTTAGAACTTGAGTTTAAGTTATGGATGAGAATGGGTGTGGGATTAAACAAGTGTTTATTCTTCCCACTCCTTTTCAGGTGTAAATCAAATTATTATTATTATTATTATTATTATTGGATCTTTTCTTATGTATGTATTATTATGTGAATGCTTGAAATAAACAAATCAATCAATCAATAGTTTCTAGCAAATTTCCAATAGTGTTTTAGACCAAAAGTCACATAATAGTGACGCCATCACTTCGACTCTCAGCAGAGATTAGAATCAAGTGAGATGTCTCACTCTGTTGGAAAAATGTTTCTACTGTATATTTTTCTCAACAATGTTGAATAATCATCAAATCAAAAACCATGGTTTTCCTTGTGTTTGTGTGGGTTCTTTCTGGGTACGCTGGTTTCCTCTCATCTAAAACATTCCTGGGTTAGGCTTAACTCACCCCAGGGAGGATAAAGCAGGTTCAGAAGGTGAATGAAAAATAATTATCTTGTCACAAACTCATCCTACGAGCCACATTGAAACCTTTGTGGGCCGGTTCTGGTCCGCAGGCTGTATGTTTGACACCGTTAGCCCACTGGGACCAGGACCAGCGGTTTGTTGGTGTTTGCACACCTCCATCACCACTGCAGCTCTGTGTTTCTGTTCAACATCAGACATATCTATGTCCTTTTAAGGGGAAGCCATCTCTCAAACAAAGTATTTGTTGGTCATAACTTTATGTGACCGTTACATTCTTCCCACAGACGCCGTTCGAAAAACACATTTATCAGAGTTCAGAGAAACTGGAGCTTCGAACCCTTCTGTCTCACTCCAACGGGACACAAAGTTCATGACTGTCGTGAGATTCAGTCGCTTGGCCCTTCACTATTGGTAGATGCTAGATTGGAACAAACGGACAGGGGGCGGGGCTAAGCTGTGGACGTTCTGAGCAGCTGCAGATTTCGTTGCCATGTCCTTAAATATGACACTCAGATTGGACATATTTCTTCGTGCTGTGCCTTTATTTATTTTTTTCTTTCATGTCGAGTGTTTTGTCAAATCTAACACCACGAGGATGGAATCTACTTTATTATATCCGTCTGAATCTGACTAGAGTACTGACTCATTCAATATTGTTTTTTGGTTTTTCTACTCAAACAACATGAACATTTGCTGAAAAGTCATAGAAAAGTATTGGTCAGACCGTACAGGATTTCATGTTGTTGCGATTTGCAACTTCAACACAACTTCAGTCAATCCCGTGAATTCAGAACCATGCCACAATTTTATAGCCCAGGTTCTAGACTGTCCCCAGTGGCCGCAAACTGCATTTGCTACGGGGAGAGTCTAGAAAGTCTAGGCGAATTTGTGGGCGGCATAACCGCTGTCTGTCAAGTTTTCTCTTTACACAACGCCACGCTATTGGATGGGTAACCAGTCAGAGCCAACCAATCAGAGCGATGAACATGGATTTCGTAGACAGCGTCACCGGAAGAACACACCAGAATGTAGTCTCAAAACGAGTGCAGCAGCTTAGCTAGCTAGTCGGCGTTTGGCGTTTTTAAATCACCTAGCGTTGCTGCCAAAGCCAGCTCCAATGGTTGTTCCTGGTGATGAGCCATGTTGTCTAGCAGCTAGCAACTGGTGTTACGGCAATGTGTGCTAGCTAGCAGCTACGCCTTCTTCTTCTCTTTGGTGTGCTAGCTGTTACGTCTCTGCGACTACAACATTACGTGTCGTATTTGTGTCGTCATGAGGCAGGGCGGGCTCCAATCCCGCCCCTCGCGATTTGATTGGTCCGACCCAGTTGGGATTTTCAGATCCTAGGCTGTCTAGTCTGTCTCCCCGCAGCAAATACCATTTGCGGCCACTGGGGACAGACTAGATCCTAGGCTAACAATTTTAACCAATCACTGCGACTTTCCCACAAAATATGACCAATCATTTGTGAGGTTTTGAGCTGCTCCTTCTGTCTTTTACCTTACAGTACCCTAACCCTTAGACATGATGCACTAGTACCAACAGGTGCATTTGGAAGGTACTTTTTCTGCTGCATTTTTTTTCATCCAGGTAATATTTTATGTCATATTTTAAAGGTTGTCTTAATATCTCAGTGTCTTTGTTCTATTTTTGTCAAAAACTGCCTCTACTTTTTTTTTAATACATTGTTTGTCTGTTAATGTTCAGCGTCTTTGAATGTCCAAAAGAGCACTATATGAGTTTGAGGTATTATCATTATTATTATTATTATTACTACATAGTACACTGTACTAGTAATGGCTTTTTTTGACTGGCTGAGACATTTATTATATGTTTTATAACTTATAACTGTAGTGCTGTGAGGTCATGTGACCTTTAACCTTTAAACCAACAGGTGCATTAGGGTAAAAGGTAGTGTTCAGGACCATATCACAATGACTTTGAATTAATTTTCCAGTGACTAAATATTTGAAATATTACTTAATTTTGATTAGAAAATGGAACAATTGTAACTATTTATCACAACGTTCACTTCCTCCTGCAACAAAAGCCTAAAAAGCACCACAACTTTTATCACAATTTTTCAGTAAAGGTCATGAAACATCAGACATTTTAGGATGAAACGATTTGAACAAAGGCCTTAGACATCCTGGAGGGACTGCTTGGTTAAAGTGTGTGTGAACCCTGTGTCTGGGTGCTACTTTTGCACTGATGTATTTTATGTGAAGTTTCCTGCAGATTTTGTGGCCGATAAAAAAAGTCAGTACTTCCTGTCAAACACTGGTAGGAAGTCAAACTAACCACCATACTGTGAGTGTTCAAACACTCACTATATGACACAGGTGTCAAACATAAGGCCCGGGGGCCAAACCTGGCCCACCTAAGAGTCCAATCTAGATGGATGCATTTATAATATGCAAAAATGACACCAAATTCTAAATCATTTTAGTTCATGGTCCACATTCAGACCAATTCAGTCTCATAATAACCTCTAAATATTCACATGTAATATATATATATATATATATATATATATATATATATATATATATATATATATATATATATATATATATATATATATATATATATATACTTTTTTACATTTAATGACACGAAAACAGTGTAATTTCACAAAGAAAATCTCAATCAGAATAAATATGAAAACTTTGAAAAGTCTTAAGATAAGTAAGTAGAATTTTAATAATATTCCACCTATTACTAAATATTTAGTGTATCTGTAGATCCAGTGTGATCTGTACATTACAATGTACAGTATATGTGTAAATGATAAACTAAAACCTAATACTGTTTATTTTTTTAATGTAATTTTCTTTTTTTTCCCCTGTTCTAAAACAGAGAGAAAAGTTTGGGGTTGACATTACTTATATATTGTTTATTATGAGCAGGTGACTGAGGTGTGAATGTTCAATAAACTGACCTCAATTATTAACAACCACTCACACCCACTTCACTCTCTCAGGGTATTTGGACAGAGCACTTTCAGCCACAGACTTGATTCCCCCAAAATGTACGACTGAACAGTACCACAATTAGACTGCAATGTGCAATAATGTTTTTATGGGTAATGGTGATCTTTTTATGGGTAATGGTGATCTTTTTATGGGTAATGGTGATCTTTTTTATGGGTAATGGTGATCTTTTTATGGGTAATGGTGATCTTTTTTATGGGTAATGGTGATCTTTTTATGGGTAATGGTGATCTTTTTATGGGTAATGGTGATCGTTTTATGGGTAATGGTGATCTTTTATGAGTAATGGTGATCTTTTTATGGGTAATGGTGATCTTTTTTATGGGTAATGGTGATCTTTTTATGGGTAATGGTGATCTTTTTATGGGTAATGGTGATCGTTTTATGGGTAATGGTGATCTTTTATGAGTAATGGTGATCTTTTTATGGATAATGGTGATCTTTTTATGGGTAATGGTGATCTTTTTATGGATAATGGTGATCTTTTTATGGATAATGGTGATCTTTTTATGGATAATGGTGATCTTTTTATGGGTAATAGTGATCTGTTTATAGGTAATAGTGATCTTTTCATGGGTAATAGTGATCTCTTTATGGGTAATAGTGATCTTTTCATGGGTAATAGTGATCTCTTTATGGGTAATAGTGATCTCTTTATGGGTAATAGTGATCTTTTCATGGGTAATAGTGATCTCTTTATAGGTAATAGTGATCTTTTCATGGGTAATAGTGATCTCTTTATGGGTAATAGTGATCTTTTCATGGGTAATAGTGATCTTTTCATGGGTAATAGTGATCTCTTTATGGGTAATAGTGATCTTTATGTGCTATGATGATCTCTTTTCGTGTGTGTGATCCGTGATGATGGACTATTTGCGTTTTTTTCTGCTACTGTAACAAAAACAATTTCCTTGAAAAGGGTTAATAAAGTATCTATCTTTCTTTCACTCACTTCAGATCAAATGTAGCTAAATGTGGCCCCTGAACTAAAATGAGTTTGACACCCTGATATATGAGCAAATGTCAGTCCTGTCAAATACATGTCCGTCCCCTGCAATGTGATGCATTCAGGTTCAATTCAATAAAAACCTGTGCAATTGAAGCCAAAGTTATAGTTGTGCACAGTTTTGTTTTTTTTTTTGGTTTTTTTTAAAGAAAAGAAAAGAAAGCCAATAAAGACCGATGAGTTTCCTGGGTCTTGACATCACCTCAGCTCTGCTCCTTCAGGTTGTATATTTAGAACATGGGTAAGTTAGCAGGATCCGTTTACCGAGTTTAGCTAACAAAGCTAGTTTGACACTGGATTTATTTCAGTGACAGTGAAATCGGGAAATACTGAAAAATCATATCAATTGTTTTCTATGGTGCTAAAACTGAGATAACAGCCACTATTTGTCATAATAAATGTGTAAGGTAGTTGAATAACGTTAGATACTGACTGCTCTTGCTAGCTTAGTCACTTAGCTAACTAAACTGTTGAGCTAACAAGGTCCACAGTCATATATATATTTATATATAGCAGTTATCTTATAGTGGTAGAACACTTGGGTTTGCTTACCTGTGTACTGAAGTGCAGTCCGGCTTATTGACACTAACTCTCGGGGTGTGTAATATCCACACAGTCCACAGTTAGTCTGTGAACGGGTTGGACCACTCTGACTGTTTAGGTTCAACCACTTCCGCTTCGGTCCTTCAGACAAATTAATGAAATACTAGACACATAGTTTATATGAAAGGACATTGACTGTCCTCGTTTTACTGCCGAAGACGAACTATGACCATCTGTGCGTACGTACGGGAAGTTTGGACCGTTCGGTGTTCATTTCCACAGTCAAAAGACAATCCAAATCCACTGTAAATGACTTCCGGTTTGGTGCCTCCAAAGTAAAGGTTTTATTATTACTTTTATAAACATTTGCGCGATGAACGATTTTCTGAATGTAAATGTGGTGTTCAACAAGTGGCTCCGTTTGGACTCATTCAAACAAATAAACATATGGAAAGAAGAAAACAAAACTAGTGGCTGATTTATTTTTGTTCTAAAATAGAAGAATTACAATTTAATTTGGTGGTGTTTTTCATTTTCAGTGTCCAAACAGATAAAAAAAATTAGAGTTTTTTGTTTTCTCTTTCTAATAAAAAGTATATTTATTTATTCATTTAGCAAGGGATAATGTATTTCCCTCAGAAGGCTGGGAACGTCATTCAACGTGTCGCAATGTTCTCGAGGGCCGTAGAATAATATTCATTAATTTATTTTTATTTATTTATTATTTTTATCTTTTTAATTAATTTATCCATTAATTTATTAATTTTTATTATTTTCTATTTAATTTCAAATTTATTTATTTATTCTGTTTTTTAATTATATATATATTTATTTAAATTTTTTCAGTTACAAGAAGGATGACACGGAAACGTATGTTCGGTCTGCACGGGACACAATTTGCAGTCCTGCTCCCTCCTGCAAGTCCTGCAGGATTCAGAAGTGGGTTGAAATATGGCGTAAGAAACACCGCTTTGTAATGTCCCCCGTCGTGCTGGGGTCCAGTCTTCTGGGAGTGGGTGGTAACTACGGCTAAATACTGACAGAAGGCCGATAGTCAACAACTAGCCTACCTTAAGGGGGTCTGTCGCAGTCCGTCTGGGGGATTTAACCTCAGCTGGTCAGAGGGTCGGCTGCTCGGTGCTGGGAGGATCCCCTCGTGGGGCCTCCTTTCCATCTCATATATATATATATATATATATGATAGATTTTGACTATATTATACGGGATTTGGGCTTGGGGCATAAGCTCAGGCTTGATCAACCTGTAGCTGGCCACCTTTGAGGAGGATGTATAGTATTTAAAGGCCGAAACACCCCATGAATCAAGGGCATACTACTGATGATATGTCCCAAAGTCAAGGCTTGACTGGCAGTTTTCTCATGTTACATGTCTCTCTCTCTCTCTCTCTCTCTCTCTCTCTCTCTCTCTCTCTCTCTCTCTCTCCCTCTCTCTCCCTCTCTCTCTCTCTCTCTCTCTCTCTCTCTCTCTCTCTCTCTCATGCATACCATCTACTGGCACAATGGACTGCTTAACATCTCGTCCCGTGTTTTATGATTGTAAATAAAACCATTATTACCATTTAAGGATTTTTTCTCCATCTTTTATACATTTTTCCATTGCTGGTTAGTGGGCTGTAGGAATACTTCTATGTTTCACACGATTGCTAATAAGCCCAAATGAATTGATCATAATGGGCCCATATGGGGATTTGGTGCCATCTTTGGTCAGTTGGTGAGTCCATAAATAGGTTAAGGAAATGAGACAGTGAGTCCATGGTTTAAGAAAGTTTATAAAGTAAAAAAGTAAATAAATAAATGGGACGTGTGCTGTTAAATGTGTTGACTTTTTTAAATCTCCATATTCCTTCATATATATTTACTGACATATTTATTACAGGAATGTAATTGAGGATTTTGCATCAAAGAAGGTAAGAAAGGTCCAGTTTTAGATGGTATGTTTACAGCTGCTGCTGCTGCGGCAATACAACAGTTCTTATCACAAGACATGTTCACATACATCCTGTTATAGCAAGTATCATGGTTTTTTACCATACAAACAGCAATACAGCAATTTTGTAAAGTCGTTTCATATTTCCTAATATTGAAAGCTTTTTAGATACCATATATATATATATATATATATATATATATATATATATATATATACAACAGTGTCTCTTGTTGGTAAGGCAGGAAACAGAAGCGGTCATCATAGAACAGCCAAGGCTGCTCAACATTATCTCATTCATAATTGTGACTTTTTGTAAAGTTTTTACAAAGACGCAGAACGCCTGCACCTTCGCCCCGCTCGTCCGTTCATACCAATCTAGCATCTCCCTTGCATGTGCTGTTATGTATGTTCCAGAACCTCTGTCATCTGGTCATCACTGCCCATCATATGTACTTTGTGTTCCAGTACTTTATGATTTTCAAATGAAGCACTGGTTCTAACACTGTAAGTACATTTAACAGAAACAGGATTTAGTTAATACCAGTATCACTGAGTGGCTCTGTCTTAATCTGACTTTATTTAAAAACCAGATGTTAATTTAATCCTGTTGTTACAGTTATTGAAAAGTCAAACACTGTAGAATTATAAACAGTTCTAAAAAAAGGGGTTAAAGTGAGTTTAGGAGATTTATGTTTGTTTTATTATTGACTGAGCCTTGAAAATAACACAAAGATTCTGCACTAAATCAAACACTTATTTAAGTCATTATCAGTTGAATCCAAGGATGTTTGTTGCAGACATGTAAGGGAACACAAAACACCTTTATATCTTTATATTTTCAAACATTTCCTGGCAAAGATGCTTTTTTTTGCATCTATTGTTGTGTCCTAGTGTGTCTGTGTCAGGTTGTGTTAGATTTGCATCAATCCTTTGACGCATGAAGTCAAGACCCCCCCCCCCCCCCCCCAAGTATTTTTATTCCTCTTTACGCATGAAAAAAGCCCTGTGGTTGAAACCTTTTATTTGTTTGTTTATTTAACAGGGACAGCACACATTAAGGAACATTTCTGTAAATGTGTCAGTATTTGCAAAAAAAAGTCTATATGTGACCCCCCACCACCAAACCAGGCATAAGTGGCGCTGAGCCGTTCAGAGCTACAGCCAAATTTAGGCTGGAAGGTGATTTGTTATTAGTGTTTACACCTTATCAAAAAACGGTACCTTAACACCTCTATGTTCACTTCCTGTGGTCATTACATTGAAATCCAATCAATAAAGGTGTTTATTGAGTCAATTATTTAAGCGGTGACAAAAGTTCAGGTATTGCTGAGCAAAGACAAAGACGACTTCCACCTCTTTTCGCCGAACAAAACGATCTCCGTTCCGTGGGTAAACACCCAAGTGTTTGGTACGAGGTAAAAGCTTATATTGAATGTTCTGTCCAATGGTGTAAGCCAAATGATTATAATACGTCACACTTCTGTCCTATTATTATAATATATAAAACTTCTGTGACATGTCCATCAGAGTGTCCTTTAACATCTGTCAACAATTTGTGTCAATCGGATACAAATTATTATGCGTTGCTAAGGACTTCCTACCCCAAAACAGTCCAAAACTTTAACGGACAATATCTAAAAATATGCAAATTGTAAAATATGTCCAAATGTGGATATTAAAATGACCATAACTTTGGTTCTACTTGTGATAGAAACATCATTTTTTCACCATCTTAAACCTTAGTTTCCACTCTACCAAGATACACACATAACTCTGTTTGGATTTACACACACTTATGACTGGTTTACTGGTGGGGGGTCACATATTTCAATTGTGTCTTCAAAGAATATAATGAAAAAGCAGAGTGAAGTCAGAAGCACAAGTATCATCAGTAAATACAGGCCTGAAATCCTCTTCATCACATTATTGATGCGACAGTGACGTGGCAGATGCACCATAAACATGACATTTCATCTGTTGTTGTCTTCTGCATGTTTTATCTTTGAAACATCAACATCCTCCCATTACTCAGTTTAGGAAATACAAGTCATATTACAAAGTGATATAAAACCATTTTAATTAAAAAAGCTATTAAACAGTGTGCAGTGCAAATCTAGAGTTTGAAGGTGTCACAGGTGAACAACAGCACATCCACAGAACAATGATCACATGTCCTCTCCTTTCCTTCTAATCATATACATTTAGTTTTTGATTGATTGATTGACTGATAGAAGTTTATATTTGAACAAAACAAAAAAAGAACAAATAAAAAACTGTAATAAATGCAATAACATGTTCAAAAATGAGTGAGAAGAAAAAAAACTGATCTAATCCACTCCTTCTCCAGTACTAGTGTTTATACATTTACTTCCCCAAGTTTGTACTAATACTGCTACTACAAAACACTTTAATAATATTAATACTATTAATAAGAATACATATGTCCATTTGTATAATGAAAATGAACATACAGGTCAGAAAAGGACCAGTTGATGCACATGAATAAAAAAGAAAAGTTAATATGAAATAAATACATCCAATTTTTATCTGATAATTTAGACTCTTTTAAAGTTTGATTTATCAGAATCAGTGTGTTTTGTTCTGTTTCAACTCAACAATGTTTATAGTTATTGTTAGTGTTTATCTTCACTTAATGCTCCTTATAATCCAGTTCACCTTATAGTGTGAAAATACAGTAAATAAATCATTAAAGTTAACATTGACACTGATTATTCATGGACACTCAGTACGTACTCCATCAGATGTAGGACACTATGTTTACACATGATCATTTAGAATTACACTAAAAGGAAAGAGGGGTGTTGGCCTAGTGTTGGCCTAGTGTTCACCTATTGTTGGCCATGTGTTCACCTATTGTTGGCCTAGTGTTCACCTAGTGTTGGCCTAGTGTTCACCTATTGTTGGCCTAGTGTTCACCTATTGTTGGCCAAGTGTTCACCTATTGTTGGCCTAGTGTTCACCTATTGTTGGCCAAGTGTTCACCTATTGTTGGCCTACTGTTCACCTAGTGTTGGCCTAGTGTTCACCTATTGTTGGCCTAGTGTTCACCTATTGTTGGCCATGTGTTCACCTATTGTTGGCCTAGTGTTCACCTATTGTTGGCCAAGTGTTCACCTATTGTTGGCCTACTGTTCACCTAGTGTTGGCCTAGTGTTCACCTATTGTTGGCCATGTGTTCACCTATTGTTGGCCTAGTGTTCACCTAGTGTTGGCCTAGTGTTCACCTAGTGTTGGCCTAGTGTTCACCTAGTGTTGGCCTATTTTTGGCCTAGTGTTCACCTATTGTTGGCCTACTGTTCACCTAGTGTTGGCCTAGTGTTCACCTATTGTTGGCCAAGTGTTCACCTAGTGTTGGCCTAGTGTTTACCTATTGTTGGCCAAGTGTTCACCTATTGTTGGCCAAGTGTTCACCTATTGTTGGCCTACTGTTCACCTAGTGTTGGCCTAGTGTTCACCTATTTTTGGCCTAGTGTTGGCCTAGGGCACCGCATTGAGCAGAGCTGTAAACTGTTGTATTTCATGTCCTCTGGGTGGACAGAGGTGTGTTGGTCTAGTGTTGGCCTAGTGTTGGTCTAGTGTTGGTCTAGTGTTGGTCTAGTGTTGACCATAGAAGCAGAATTTAATGGATTATTAGTTTGTAACAGAAGGAGTTTATAACTTTTACTTCTTCCCACTCTTTTTTGAGTACAAAAAAAAAGTTGACCATGTTGATTAATGTATGGATGATCTTGTGTGCTTGAAATAAATTGAAGTGAACTCAAGTGTATGTCCCATCAGACCCTCCTGGACGTTAGAACGTCAACACATTCAGTCAATCCTGTGAATTCAGCCATGTTACAATTTTAACCAATCACTGCCACTTTCCCCCAAAATGTGACCAATTCATTTGCGACGTCTTAAGCTGCTCCTACTGTCTTTTCCTGTTCACCTTACAGTACCATTACCCATGATGCACTAGTACCAACAGGTACATTTGAAGGGTACCTTTTAGCTGCATTTTTTTCATCCAGGTAATATTTTATTTGTCATATTTTAAAGGTTGTTTTAATATCAGTGTCTTTGTTTTATTTTTGTCAGAAACTGGCTCTAGTACACAGTACATAGTACAAAGTACACAGTACATAGTACATAGTACACAGTACATAGTACAAAGTACACAGTACATAGTACATAGTACACAGTACATAGTACAAAGTACACAGTACATAGTACACAGTTCATAGTACAAAGTACATAGTACACAGTACACAGTACATAGTACACAGTACTAGTAATAATTTTTTTACTGGCTGAGACATTTATATTATGTTTTATAACTTCATGTAGTGTTGTGACCTTTAACCTTTGAACCAACAGGTGCATTTGTTAATAAATATATATTTAATTGTATTTTTTTAATCCTCATAATCGTTTATTTTCCATCTGGGTCAAAGGTCATTTTCAGGACCATATCACAATGACTTTGAATTAATTTTCCAGTAACTAAATATTTGAAATATTACTTAATTTTGATTAAAAAAAGGAAAAATCGCAACTATTTATCACAACGTTCACTTCCTCCTGCAACAAAAGCCTAAAAAGCACCACAACTTTTATCACAATTTTTCAGAAAAACTCATGAAACATCAGACATTTTAGGACGAAACGATCTGAACAAAGGCCTGAGACATCCTGGAGACACCCTCACCTGTATGTCCACCCTCACCTGTATGTCCACCCTCACCTGTATGTCCACCCTCACCTGTATGTCCACCCTCATCTGTATGTCCACCCTCATCTGTATGTCCACCCTCACCTGTATGTCCACCCTCACCTGTATGTCCACCCTCACCTGTATGTCCACCCTCACCTGTATGTCCACCCTCACCTGTATGTCCACCCTCATCTGTATGTCCACCCTCACCTGTATGTCCACCCTCACCTGTATGTCCACCCTCACCTGTATGTCCACCCTCACCTGTATGTCCACCCTCATCTGTATGTCCACCCTCACCTGTATGTCCACCCTCACCTGTATGTCCACCCTCACCTGTATGTCCACCCTCACCTGTATGTCCACCCTCATCTGTATGTCCACCCTCACCTGTATGTCCACCCTCACCTGTATGTCCACCCTCACCTGTATGTCCACCCTCACCTGTATGTCCACCCTCACCTGTATGTCCACCCTCATCTGTATGTCCACCCTCATCTGTATGTCCACCCTCATCTGTATGTCCACCCTCACCTGTATGTCCACCCTCACCTGTATGTCCACCCTCACCTGTATGTCCACCCTCATCTGTATGTCCACCCTCACCTGTATGTCCACCCTCATCTGTATGTCCACCCTCACCTGTATGTCCACCCTCATCTGTATGTCCACCCTCACCTGTATGTCCACCCTCACCTGTATGTCCACCCTCATCTGTATGTCCACCCTCACCTGTATGTCCACCCTCATCTGTATGTCCACCCTCACCTGTATGTCCACCCTCATCTGTATGTCCACCCTCACCTGTATGTCCACCCTCACTTGTATGTCCACCCTCACCTGTATGTCCACCCTCACCTGTATGTCCACCCTCACCTGTATGTCCACCCTCACCTGTATGTCCACCCTCACCTGTATGTCCACCCTCATCTGTATGTCCACCCTCACCTGTATGTCCACCCTCACTTGTATGTCCACCCTCACCTGTATGTCCACCCTCATCTGTATGTCCACCCTGGTGTCAGTACTGCTCAGATGAAGACAGAAAACAACATTCAAACACATGTGATATTTAACGTAGATCATCGTCCCATTTCAAGTCCAGTCCATGTTATGAGTACATGCATTAATGCCAACAGTAGATGATGACATGAGGACATGGACTGTTTGGAGTGGACAGAACCTTCCACCAGCTGTGTTGCTGTGTTCCAGATGTTGTAAAAGTTCCACTGTGACCCTTCTTTCATGCATTTACTTAACGGTGACGACAGACGTGTTATGGATGGATTCCATGACAGCGGCCAGACGACTGCACAGGTCGTGGGCCAGGCTCACATGGACTTTAGGTGGGTCTTTAAGTACCACGGTCTCAGCTGAACAGTCCAGAACCCTGGGTAGGAACTCACCCAGCTTCACCTGCAGTGAGTCTAAAAAGAAAAAAAAACAAAAGAAGAGTTTTGAAGTAATCCAACATCCAACAAACTAATTAATCTATTGATTATTTTTTTCAATTTGATTTGATTAAACAATTATTTGAAAAAAAAAAAGAATGTAAAAAGATGTGTGAAAATGACACAACGCCTTTATTCCAGAAATAACCTACATAAAAACGTTTAATGAAAAACTATTTTAAGTTGTTAATAATAAGTTGGATTTAAATGTGTTTAAAAGTGCAGTTCACATGTGATTTGGCTTGAATATTGTTTATGTCTATGGATATTTTAATATTATTCTGTTGTAATTTCTGTTGATATATATATATATATATATATATATATATATATATATATATATATATATATATATATAAATGTTCCTCTCGCCCCACGTGGGCGGTGTCTCCTTCAGACTCGGGTCCTCTACCAGAGGCCCCTCCCACCTGGGCGGTGTCTCCTTCAGACTCGGGTCCTCTACCAGAGGCCCCTCCCACCTGGGCGGTGTCTCCTTCAGACTCGGGTCCTCTACCAGAGGCCCCTCCCACCTGGGCGGTGTCTCCTTCAGACTCGGGTCCTCTACCAGAGGTCTGGGAGCCTGAGGGTTCTGTGCAGGATCTTAGCTGTTCCTAACAATGTTCTCTTTTGGACACAGATCTCTGATGTTGTTCCTGGTATCTGCTGGAGACATTGTCCCAGCTTGGGGGTCACTGCCCCTAATGCTCCGATCACTACTGGTACCACTGTTGCCTTCACACTCCACATTTTCTCTAACTCCTCTTTCAGCCCTTGGTATTTCTCTTCTCTTCTCATGTTCTTTCTTTCTCATGTTGCTATCACTGGGGACTGCTACATCTATCACCACCACTGTCTTCTCATGTTTATCCACCACCACTATGTCAGGCTGATTGGCCATCACCATCTTGTCAGTCTGGATCTGGAAGTCCCACAGGATCTTGGGTATATATATATATATATATATATATATATATATATTTACTTTTACTTTAATTACTTATTTTAATTCTTATTTTTTTAGCTTATCCATGTCTATTTTACTGGCCCTGCTGTCATAAACTGTTTTATTGATATAAACTGGTGTTGTCTCTGTATATTTTTATATTTTATGTTTTTACGCCAAAGGGACTTGAGGTAGAAATTAGCAGGAAATGCAACAACCTGCTGCAGACATCTGTCCTTCACCAATGTTTATTTGTAAGACTTTCCCTTTGAAAAATAAAATAACCTATCAACTCTATGGTTGTTTTCATCTATTCACCTTATCTTCCAGACTATAAGGTGAACTTAAAAACCTTTGATTTTCTCCAAAAACCACAGAGCGACTTATATATGGATTTATTTTGGTTGTGCTTAGCGACTAGACTAGATTTATCTGATCATTTTGACTTTTATTTCATAATTCAGTTTTTTAATCAAATTTGTCTTTTTATATCATACTTTAGAGTTTTTATTTTGACTTAATGTGCCTTAAAGTGTAGAAAATATGGAAATGGAAAATAAGAAAATAATTAATAGATCACTTAGTATAATATTAGATCAACAACCTGCAACTGTAATATTTAATTTTATATTTGAGTGGTTGTAGACCAAGGAATGTAAACACACATTTTAAGCGTCCCCAGATAAAATGGGGGAGACTTTAAATGACGTACCGTCCATGTCTCGACCCAAACAGCAGCACCAGTGGCTGCGGATGCTCTCCATTGTGTCCCTGTCCTCATGAGTTAAAGTGGGGTCACGGCTCATCAGGTGGAGGCAGGGGATGACGGCCTCGTCCATAATTGAAATACCCTCCTCCACCTTCCAGTCGTCACCGCTGCAGAACAGCTGTGATGCACTTTCATTCAACGCCTGTGGGTTAGAAACGATAAGAAGAGAGAGAGGCTGTTTTCATCCCACTTTAATGTGTTCCATTGAAAATCAGTAGGTTACAGATGACTAGATTCCCTTAGCCTAGCAGTGCTATCCTAGCCTAGCCTAGCAGTGCTATCCTAGCCCAGCCTAGCAGTGCTATCCTAGCCTAGCCTAGCAGTGCTATCCTAGCCTAGCCTAGCAGTGCTATCCTAGCCCAGCCTAGCCTAGCAGTGCTATCCTAGCCCAGCCTAGCAGTGCTATCCTAGCCTAGCCTAGCAGTGCTATCCTATCCTAGCCTAGCAGTGCTATCCTAGCCCAGCCTAGCAGTGCTATCCTAGCCTAGCCTAGCAGTGCTATCCTATCCTAGCCTAGCAGTGCTATCCTAGCCTAGCCTAGCAGTGCTATCCTAGCCTAGCCTAGCAGTGCTATCCTAGCCTAGCCTAGCAGTGCTATCCTAGCCTAGCCTAGCCTAGCAGTGCTATCCTAGCCTAGCCTAGCAGTGCTATCCCTGTTCATTCCATGTTTAGTTCTAACTGTGTGGTGCATCACAGTCAAGGGAGGCGGGGCTAAAAGGCTGTCTTTAAAGATTGTTGACGTTTTCTCACATTCTTCACTCATCTTTGATAAAAGGAAACCTACACCTGTTGTTGTTCTTCTATGGTTGTTTACCCTTGTTTCTCTCCCAATCATCGCAGTGTCACTTTGTTAGTCCCGCCCTCTGACTCTATACTTAGGGGTGGGGGGTGTAGACTGGGCAAAAATCTCAAAATGTTCTTCAGAAAAAGGCTGTAGCATCAGTAAACATGCTGTTTCTCATTATTTGAGGGTGCTGACTCCAAATGTTTTGTTTACCAAGCTGAACTATAAGTTTTTAATATGCTAATTAGCATAATAGCATAGCAGTCATACGAGGTGAATAAAGAATTTAGTTGAAGCCATAACTTTTGAAAGGGTTGGTGGATTGTCACCACACCTTGTCTGTTACTGCTGCGCTAACAGGTGGACATTAATTGTCTCCATTTCAGAAGCTAACGGCAGATGTTCAAACTAATGCTAATAATCCAGTCCCATATTAATATGTAAATAACAAGGCTTAGCACTTCAAATCCAGCTGGTAATAATAATAAAAACACAATGTTCAGACTCCTTCCTTAAATGATGTTTAAAAAGATGGTTTAGCAACTGTTCCTCATACTTGACACTTGTTGATCATGGTACTAGTCTAGTCTGGACAAAAAATCTCAGAAATGCGTTTTGCTGTGTTAATGCTATGTCAATCATTTTCCTGTGACTCATACATTATTGTAGAATTGAAATATGAAATGTCAGCCTGATACTTTTTTATCACATAATTTAAACTTTTTTAAAATCTCTTCTGATTTTTGAATTTTTCCTAAATGTTCTGTCCATATCCACTAAACTGAGAACCATGGCCCAATAAAACACAGTAAACTTTATCCATAAAAAAAATCATTTACTTTTTACTTTATTACAGTTCAGTAGTTGTACTTTTTTTTACTTTTATTTCAGTAAAGGAGTTGAATCAGTACTTTTACCCTAGTATTTTCTCATACCAGTATCTGTACTTGTACTTCAGTACAGAATGTGAGTACTTCATAGATCCACGGGTCTCAAACTGGGGTCCGTTGACCCCTAGTGGGATGTGGCGCATGTCCAGGGGGTACGCGAAATTATTCACGTTTTTTTTGTTTGTTTTTTTTTTTTTTTTTTTTCTGTTTTATTTTGAAATGTGGAAGTTTTATTTTGTAGCGAGCGGGCGGAAGTAACAGCGCTGTTTGACGCCAGCTTG
>CM035796.1:1346538-1371538 GCA_020466265.1 Siphamia tubifer
TCAATATTCTTTGATAAGATCTGAGACTTCCTGCTGTGAGGTGGTCGACTGCTGCGTGTCACTGTATGGACTTAGGTTCTAGAGCTGCACAATATATTGTTTGAGCATGTGTCTGTGACAAGCCTTTGTACCCCTAGAACCAGCAGTACCCTCAAAGGTACATAATTGTACCTTTTAAGAAGTGCTTTCAGTGTTTGACATCTACTTTATACCTTTTACAGGTGAACTGAAAAGGCACATATCAGCACTTTAAGGTCCCTCTGTTTGGAGTCTGCCTTTGAAGGAGTGTAAAGCCCCTCCCCTTCCCCTGACCCCTACCCCTCTGCCTTAACATGAACTGACACACCCCTACCCTTACACATGGGTGCGCAAAACAGAGGGGAAGGGGTAAGTGGTGAAATGAGATTCATTGTTAGAGTCACTTCTGTTGTTAACATGGATAAGAGGATAGTAGATGTCAGCACCTGTCTTTGGATGTCAAACACTGAAATGGCACGAGTCAATGTTACTCATGACATTTTACTACTGAAATTTTACATGGCAGTAAATGGGGAATAAATTTCAAACTGATCCAGAATCCAGGATCTCTTCCAGATCACCACCAAAAGGTAATTATTTGTTCCTTGTGACACTAACAACACATCCTGAAAATGTCATTAAAATCTGTCTATAAGTTTTTGAGTTATCTTGACACCCCCCCTGGATCACCACCAAAACCTAATGATTTTCATCAAGCTCCGTCCTTAACTTTTTGAGTTATCTTGCTAACAAACAAACAGACAAACTCCAGTGAAAACATAACTTTCTTGGTGGACCAAGAAGGGGGGGTCTGCCTTGGCGGAGGTTTACGTTCTCAGAGTGCTTTTCTAGTTATTATTATTATTATTATTATAAATGGTTGTTATTGTCATCATTATGACAGTAATTATCATTTCCCCCCTCACTCCCCTTTTTCCCTTTCACTACTAATCAATTCATATTATTTATTACCAGGTATTCGTCCATGTCCATGTCCTCTGGTTTGATCAGACGCAGTTTGGAGCGGGCTTCCCTCATGATGCTGATGGCTCTGAATGCGCACACACAAGGACATGTACAGTAGAGAATGGATGCAACACAGCAGTAATGATGAACATGTTAACATACTGTGATCTGGACACTAGGTGGCATCATATACTTATGAATGATCTACTGTATCCAACTGTACTGGACAAAAATACACAAAGAAACTAATGTCAACTAATGCTTAGAAAATAGATAAGTACATTTAATAAAGATATATATATATATACACACACACACACACACACACATATATATATATATATATATATATATATATATATATATGTCCTTATAACATGTCCATTGGTCATATTTTATTAATGAATGAATGAATCCTTTATTTGAACATGGTAAAAAAAAATAAAAAAAATAGACATGTACAAAATAATAAAAAATGAACAAATGCAGTATTTATACACAAAACAAAACAAGAACCAATCATCAAGCCTCACAGGCGACCAACACATGTTCAAAAGGAGTAGGAGGAAGTCATAGACTTATGTAATCCTACCCCTGATTTAGATCATCAGCGTCAGCACTTGACTTTTACTAAATCTTATCCCAATGTGGAATAACTTTAACTCCAAATACATGATCACAACAAAAATGTAAGTATCATACTATTGCTATACTTCCATCATTATTCCTTGTAAATAAATATATTCTACACTATCATTATAATCTCACTCATCCTTCTGTGCATGCATGTATACATAATGATACCTGCATACACATGTACATACATACATACACATATATATACATACATATACACATACATATACATACACACATACACATATATATACATACATATACACATACATATACATACACACATACACATATATATACATACATATACACATACATACCTACACATATATACATACATACATACACATATATATACATACATATACACATACATATACATACACACATACACACCCACTCATACATATACAACATACTGACATCCTCACCTACATACATACCTATACAGTACACAAATACATACTATTGCATATACTATACCATCCATATAGATTGTTAATACAGTTCATCATCCTTATACCTCCTAAAGATACATTCTTTATATCTTTTCTTGAATGTAATCACACTTGAGCACCGCCTTGTCTCCACATTGATACTGTTCCATAGTTTTACTCCACATACTGAAATACAAAATGATTTTAATGTTGTCCGGGCACTTGGAGTTTTAAAATTTAGTTCCCTCCTCAAGTTATAAACCCACTCCCTATCTGAGAACATCACCTGGATATTTTCAGGGAGTTGATTGTTTCATGCTTTATACATTATAAGCGCAGTTTTAAGTTCAATAATATCAATAAATTTCAGAAGATTTGAATTTAAAAAAAGTAAATTTGTATGATCTCGATATCCAGCCCTATGAATAATTCGTATAGCTCTTTTTGGAAGTACTGTTATTGCATGAATTGAAGATTTATATGTATTTCCCCACACCTCTGAACAGTAATTCAAATATGGCAAAACCAGGGAACAGTATAGCAAGTGGAGTGATTCATAGTCCAACCAATGTTTTGCTTTGCTTAGAACAGAGATACTTCTGGATAGTTTAGTTTGTGTATATTTTATATGAGGTTTCCAATTAATTTTTTCATCAATTATCACTCCGAGAAATTTATTCTCAGAAACCCTTTCTATAGCTACACCATCTACCTGTATATTTACTTGATTCTCTATTTTGAAATTACTGAATATCATGAATTTTGTTTTAGCTAGATTTAAAGACAATTTCATTCTATCAAACCAGCTTTTTAACTTACCTAATTCAGATGACACTAGATCCAAAAGACCAGAACAAAATATATTTGTGTCATCAGCAAATAGTACCATCTTCAATTGTCTAGACACCTCACACATATCATTTATATATAAAATTAATAATTTTGGACCCAAAACTGACCCCTGAGGGACACCACAGGCACTGCTCAAGCATGATGACATAGACTCACCCAGCCTCACAAACTGTTTCCTGTTACTCAGATAGCTTCTCACCCATTGTAATACTATTCCCCTTATCCCATATCGCTCCAATTTATCAATCAATATCTCATGATTAATAGTATCAAATGCTTTTTTTAAATCAATGAATATACCCGCAACATACTTATATTCATCGATTGCATCTGTGATTTCCTCGATTGATTCCATTAATGCCATTACTGTTGATCTATTTGCTCTGAATCCATATTGACTATTGTTGAGTAGACTGTGTTTTTCTATAAATGCATCTAATCTACTATTGAATAGTTTTTCTAAAATTTTTGAAAATTGTGGAAGTAGAGATACAGGTCTGTAATTTGTGAAGCTGTGTTTGTCCCCAGATTTATACAATGGTATGACTTTGGCAATTTTCATATTATTTGGAAAAGTACCGGTTTGAAATGATAAATTACAGATGAAAGTTAGTGGTTTAGAAATCCCTCCAATTATTTGTTTGACTAATTTCATATCAATATCATTACAGTCAGTTACATTTTATTACTACATTTATCAGTTATTTCATTCATTTCACACTCCTCCACTGCTGTAAGAAACATTGAACATGGATTGCTTTTAATGCAGCTCTCCTTCTCTTTCTCTGTTGACACAGGGATATTTGCTGCCGAGTTTGGTCCCACATTTACAAAGAAGTTGTTAAAACTATTAACAACATCATCCATATTATAATTATTAATATTGTTATCATTAAAATATTGAGGATAATTTGTATGTCCCGAGTCATTCCTAATAATACTATTTAATATATTCCATATTCCTTTGATATTATTTTTATTGTTATTTAATAGTTTGCTATAATAATCCTTCTTGCATTTCCTCATTATATTTGTTAGCTTATTTTTATATTTTTTATATTTGCTTTCTGCTTCTTTATTTCTTCTTTTAATAAATTCTCTATATAAGGCATTTTTCTTTTTGCTTGCATTATGTAAACCTTTAGTGATCCATGGTCGATCACTGTAATTATATTTTCTGGTATATTGTTTTAGTGGACAGTTTTTGTCATATAATATTTTAAAGATACTTAAAAATGTATCATAGGCAGAATCCATGTCATTTTCTATATATAAAGATCCCCAGTCCTGTGTTAGTAGATCTAACTTCAGCGCATTAATGGCTTCCTCTGTTCTTACTCTTTTGTATTGAACACTACAGTCAGACAGATTTCTCTTGCAGTTACAGTTATAGACAGTAAATACAGGTAGGTGATCACTAATATCATTGATTAATAGGCCGCTTATTGTTTTATTCTCTATATCACTAGTAAATATATTGTCAATCAGGGTGGCGCTATGGGTCGTAACTCTGCTGGGTCTAGTAATATTTGGATGCAAACCGAGACTATACATGGTATTAATAAATTCCTCTGTCATTTTATGTTTATTTGATTTTAGAAGATCAATATTGGTATCCCCACAGATAAAAAGTATCTTTTGATTATTTGATGAATACATATCTTCAACCCAGTCCTTGAAAACTCTATGCTACTATCTGGTGCTCTGTATATGCAGCTAATTAATATGTTTTTAGTGTGAAGTTGTGATAAAAGAATGACAAAAGTGATGAAATAGTGTCTGACAGTTGTTACCTCTCGTCAAAGCTCAGATTGCGATCGGTAAACTGTTCCAGCAGTGTCCTCTCTATTACACGCTTCGGCGCCTTGTTCTGGAAAAAGTAAACTAGGGAGTGTTGCAGACGAGCGTCTTCCTGAGGTGTGGCCTCCTCCTGGGAGAGCTCATACAAACGGGAATACTCCTCATGGAAGGCCTGTAACAAACAAACCAGGGATGGTCATTTATGGTAAGAACTTAACAACACCAGAATTATTATATCTGTCCATCTGTCCGTCTACATTTGACATTAAAATCACTCAACTTAGCACATCTTTAATTCTAAAAGGGACATTGTTTAAAATATAAGTAATAAAATATTGCAATTATTTCTAAACATAATGACTCTATATTTTATTCACCATAGAACTGAGAAAATGTACAATTTTAAGGAAACAAATTGTTGATATTGGGGTTGGAAAATTTGTTATTAAAATACACACACACATATATACATATATATATATATATATATGAAGAGCAGATAGTGTTAAAAGAGCAAAGTACCTTAATGAGGCCAGCTTCAGGACCTTCCTTATCAAATGTCTGTCTGGCCTTGGCGATGGCAAGAATAACACCCTGCATCGCTGGCGTTAACATCATCTGAAATCAGAGAAAAAGAGACGTCACTGTGATAAGACACTTTATCCTGTTACACGTTCTCATGCCTGATCAAACTTTTGTGTCTCGGCAGGAATGATGTGACCAGAAGAGCTGCTAACAGTTGAGAATGCAGAAACATCACTAAAAAAATAGGTCAGATGAGTTACACACAAAAAATTAACTAGAAGAAAAAACACTCTGGAAATAAATCAAATGTATCAAGCCAGAACTATTTATGGGGGGGGGTCAGGTGGGCAGATAATTAATTAAGTCAACAGACCCTTCTGCTTAAACCCTGAGCTTCTGTACATTCTATATCTACAGCTAGGGCTGAACAATCTATCGTTTCAGACCGAAAATCATGATTTCAGACAACATGATTTTACATTAGTGACCCATTTGTAACCCAGGTGATCAAACTTGTGCCTGTTGTTTACCTGTTAGCCACTCCCTGTGGTCCTCTTTGCATCAGCGCAGCCAATCAGTGCGTCTCTTTAAAATGTCACTGCATTCAGGTCAGTTATGCACGAGCAGGACGAGAGAGGAGTTACAAGGTCTGTTTCGTTGTGTCTTTGCTATTTATTCTTCATAAACCCGGTTGTTGCTTAAAGGTGTACTTATTAACTAGTAGGACCCGTCTACCGTGCCAACCGTGGAAGAAAGTGAAGCTTATATGTTGATTAAAATCGCGGAACTGGTGAGTCTACAATTGTTTGTAGCTTAGCATTAACTGCGCTCCATTCATTTACATGGTGCCGGTTAGCTTAGCGTTAGCTTAGCGTTAGCCTACCTGCTCCCGTGCTTCGTCGGGTGCAGGTAGCACATTTGCTACAAACTATGCCTGTTTCTGCCAACTTGGGTCATTGAAATGAAATGTTTTGACTAACCGTCCATTACTAAACACGTAATGCCATATTTCACTTGTCCCTTTTATATGGAGGTACTTTGCTGCTATTGATTCACTGGCATTTTAGGTGCTTTATTATTAGTCCTTATGAATGAAGTGCTGTTTATTTAAACTGAGCACTGTTACTCAGCACTTTTGCTCAATGATTAAGATGTATTTTGAGTGCTTATACTGTTTCATTGAAATGTTGCTAAATATGGCACATGTTGTTTGATATGAATGTATTTTGTATTTAAAATGTTTTCTATTGTTGAAATGTAACTTGTGATATTTATAGTGCAATCAGTGCTATTTATTATTGAATTGTGTGCACATTGAACAGACCTAATGATAGATTTAAAGAGATAATGTACATTATGATTCATTGCAACTTTGGTCCTGCTCTACAGGCCAGGTTCCAATTATTGATGGTGAGTTCATTACAGGCCCTAGTGCAGGGGTCTGCAACCCTGGTCCTAGAGAGCCACTATCCTGCATGTTTTAGATGTTTCCCTCTTCCAACACACCTGATTCAGATGATCAGCCAATCATCAAGCTGTGCGGAAGACTGATAATGTCTGTCAGGTGTGCTGGAAGAGGGAAACATCTAAAACATGCAGGATAGCGGCTCTCTAGGACCAGGGTTGCAGACCCCTCTCTAGGACCAGGGTTGCAGACCCCTGCCCTAGAGCCTAAAAGAAAGTGTCTGGCAAATCTGCTGAATAAACTCGGAGTCGCATCTCTCCTGCCAGGCCGGTAGGGGACTCCTAGCAGCCCACAAAACTCTCTCCCCCACTCGAACTCTCTCCTTTTGCCACCGGTCACTTCAAGTAACAATTTCCCCCTCACAAACAATTTCACCCCCCCTCTGGACTGAACAATAGTGAACCCAGACGTGGGTTCCTTAAATGAACTGTGGGTGGGATTGGGAATCTCCGGGATTGGTGTCTTTGTGATATTTTGTATTGTCAACTGTATTATTGCAAATTGTTTTTTTTTTGGTATTATGCACTGTAAATAACACAAACTTGTCTATTCAAAACCAAAATATATGGTACCATCAAAAGCTAATTTCTCAGTCTCCTGTCTCTCGCTCCATGAGCGATCCTAGCTTCTGATCATTAGCCTATAACAAATGTTGATATTCCTACAGCTAAGGTAATACCTAACCATATTTTTCCTATATATATGTAGTACTTGCTACACATTATTCATTCACTCTCACATGCACCCTCTGATGGTGGTAAACTACATATGTATCCACAGTTGTCCTGGGGCAGACTGACAGAAGCCCCTCCCACCACCAAACATTCATACACCAGTGTGAGTGACACTGGAGGCAGGAGGGTGAAGTGTCTTTGCTCAAGGGCACAACAGACTGACTAGGACAGAGCGGGAATCGAACAACTAACCCTTCGGTTAATGGACAACTCGCTGTCCCAACTGAGCCATGGCTGCCCCCTAAGGGTATGAATAATGTTACAGAAATGCACCTCATCTGAGGTTTTGGCTACTGAATTATTTTTCTAAGCTAAAATTACCTCTTCATTGTATCCATCAGCATCAGCCCTGACCATTATTCTGCCCACATTTGGGATTTCCACCTCTGAGATCTCATTGTCAGCTGACCGTTGTTGTGTTGGAACCTCCAGCTCTTGCTCTGCCTCCTGACTTTCTCTGGAAGTCTCCTGATACTCTGGAACTTCAGGATTAAGGACTGTCACCTGGGTGCCCTCTGGCTCCACATGGATATCAGACGGTGCCTGCATGCTGACCTCTGTTTGAAGGGTTGAAGACTGTGTGTGTGTGTGTGTGTGTGTGTGAGGGGGGGGGGGGGGGGCAGAGTAAGGCACACATTAAAATTTCAGCCATGAAATTAAATATAGCACATCCATGTGTCCTGTTCTGGCTGAAGATCTAGCTATGCAAGTATAGTGTGTTATTTGATTGATTTGATATATGTTTATTTTAAACTAAACAAAAAAAGAACAAAGTAAAAATAATGATAAATGCAATTACATGTTCAAAACGGGGTAGTTTTTACCTATTCACTTCCCCCAAGTTGCCACTACTAGTACTACTACAAAACACTTTCATAATATTAATACTATTAATAACTAGTATTCACAGAATATCTAATCTCACCCCAATTTTGTGTCAATCTCCAGTTTCTATGACAACCTGTTCTTGAATTGGAGCCAATAATGTGATTTTGACCTTTCTGCTTCAACCTTAACCTTTGACCTTTTGGTAATTTCATTATATGTATCTATGTGTCAGTGTGTTTAATATAATGATAATATATCCAGTATTGATTAAGTTATAGGGTGATATGTCTATGTTTGACACAGTGTTACACAAGTTAATTTGGCCACATGTCACCTTTGACCTCCAGAGATCTGAAAAACTATTGGTCGTAGGTGATAACACCAATTATTAGAATTGTATAAATCTTCATTCTGCATTGTTTGGTACCAATCTGAAAGTTCTGTGACCCTCTGTTCTGGAGTTAGAACCAATAATGTGATTTTGACCTTTTAGTTAATTGTGACCTTGACCTTTGACCTTTACTCAAATGGATCATTGTATCTGATGCGCATTAGCTATATATATATATATATATATATATATATATATATGAACATGTAATTTCATGGTGATATCTACAGTATTCATTGAGTTATAGAAGGATATGTCTCTTTGGACACGCACACATAAACACACACATACATACACACACACAAACACACATACATACACACAAACACACATACATACACACACAAACACGCATACATACACATACACACACACAAACACACATACAAACACACATACACACACAAAGTGATTACAATAATCTTGGCCAACATTGGTTTTTGGGTGAGATTTAAAAAAAAAATAAAAAATTTGTACTTATAAAAATGAAAGTTAGTCCTTTGAATTATTCTGGCTGGATCTTTTACTCTGATCCCAAACTGATGTTGAACGACCCATCTGATGACAGAACAAATCAGCTGATCCTTGTCCTGTTCTTCATCTGTACATAAGTGTATACTGTGGCTGGTGAAGAACTAAAAGCACATCTGTGACCTACTTATACACATTTTATCTTTGTAGCCTGGAATATCTGACCCACATTCTACCAAGTGGGGAACAGGTGTGTGGTGTCCTGGACGTTACCTCCCCCCCCTCCTCCTCCTCCTCCTCCTCTTCCTCAGCTGAAGCGCTGCTCTGGTTTGGCCGTTTGGTAGCGGTGCCTACTGTGCTGCTGTCGTCTGGTTGGCAGGTAGAGCTCTCTGCTGTTGACTCTGTTTCTACTACAAACATAGGAGAGAAGACATTATATGGATATTTATTTCATTTCAAAACTGTCCTGTAAGGTTTACATCTAAAATGTGATCTCACTGGTGATCCAACCTTTAGCTGTAAGTAACCAAACAATTTATGCTGGGTTTGTTTTCTATTATATTATGTATTTTTCTTTTTTTTCATCTTTATTTCATCCTATGGACCTAGTTTTGTGTCTTTAATAAAGATTGAATCCTTAATGTTGACGGTCACAAATTTGCAGTATATGTATTCCCCCTATGCTGGATTGGGCATATTCAGAACCAGAACCAGAATCTGAACCAGAATCCCCTGTATTGTCATTGCAATAAAATACAACGAAATTGTACCATCTCCCTTTGTGTGAATAAGTTAAAAATGTAAGTATAAAATACAGAGTTCAAGTATAAAATAAGATTTAAAAAATACATAAAAGACAAAAATTCACCTACCTGTGCAGGTAGGTGAAAGTGACCAGTGAAATAAAGTGCAATATATATAAAATGTATATTCAATATGAATATAAATTCGTATTGAATTGAAACATTATGAATTCTAATTCAGAATGTTATGAATAGAATGTTAAGGTTTTGACAACACTCAAACTATTTTTTTTTATTGTTAATCACACATTGTTATACTGCAAAAAAACGGGACTTTTCCAGAACATTCTGGGCCTTTTTACTTTTCCAAAACCTTTCTAGGCCTGGAATTTACATTTTTCAAATTCAAAAAAATTTCCAATTTTGTTTTTAAATCGTATGAACCCTGTCCAAGAGATATTATTGTAATTAATTTCTATTCTTGTATTTTCTTTGGGCTAAGCAAACATGAATATAAAACTTAAATATATAATATTATGCATATGTGGACTATAAGACACTTCTTCTTTGGGATTAAAAGGAGTTTCCACACTTGTAGAACACGTCATAATTTTTTTTTACCCAGGTGGTCCCATTGAGATCAATGATCTCTTTTTCAAGGGAGACCTGCCCTATAATTGTTTTGAGTTTTTGAAAAATTAGTGGATTAAGGAGGCACAGAAGTGAAATAAAATAAATATATTGAAATGTGTTTCTGCAACAAAGCCATCAGATGGTGTCACACTCCCGTACTTCAATAGAGAAACATACAATACAACATCGTAAATTATTATTCGATCTGCTTCTAACACATAACCCATTGTTCATTAAAGTGCTTCCTTGTATTTGACAGGTTGATGAATAGTAAAAGGCAACAATAATAAGTCTGATGCAAAAATATTATGAACTTTTTCAGTTTCCTTCCACATATGCTGAATGTTTTATCCTCCTGAAATTTAATGACAGGATAAAAATGAATAATTCTTGAATAAGTAGGTCGACCATTACCGAACGTCAAATTCCCTTTAGTTACTTTTATAAACAAAGACATTATAGAAGACTCTACCTTTTGTTAAGATGTCATTTACAAACCTAGTTGTATGTTTTAACTTTTAAAAAACTCAAACTTTACTGTAATTTAATGAACCAGTATTATTTAGAATAATTGTGAGAAGACTGATTTCAAATAAAAAAATAAATTGGCTAGTTAAAACCATATTAAACCTTCTGCCTGCCCCCCCCCCCAGGCTCCTCTACCTTCAGGCTTCCCTGTTGGATCTAGTTGAGAATCTTCCAGTGCTTCTGGAATGTCTTGGGCTTCCTCTTCTGCAGACCCTCCTCCTGCCTGGGGTGCTGGCTCCACTGAGGGCTGCTGTGTGTCCTGTGGATTGGTGGGTGGGGGCTCTGCAGAGACTGTGGATTCTCCCTGGGGGGCTGCTGTCTGACAGAACTGCTCCTCCCATTCACTCAACTCCTGCTGGAACCAGCGGTTATCTTCTTGGACATAACGTCGTAGGACGGGGGGCAGAGTGTCCATGCCGTGGAGAACTTGGCCTGTCTCATCATCTGTATCTTCTAACAAAATGAGGGAAGTCAGCTGACACACTTACACATTCACTTCAGCTATTAACACTATAAATATCAACTATCAGACTGATATTTATGTGTCTTATCTCCATGTCAGCACATTACTTTTTATTTCATTTAAAATAAATAGAAGGTTCCATTTGTATGTTGTAGTTGTATGTCTGCTAATATAGTTTATGTTATGTGCATATTCCAGGTGACAATCTGTCAATTTTTCTTAAAAATAAATATGACGCAGGGCTATCAGATACTATTGCTATGTTCACTGACGTTTGTCTGTCTTAGGTGTTCAGTATATAATTACCGTAAATTCCGGACTATAAGCCGCTACTTTTTTCCCAAACTTTCAACCCTGTGGCTTATTCAGTGATGCGGCCAATTTATTAAATTTTTCTAACGGCCGCCAGAGGCGCTCGAGTAGAAAAGGTAAGATTTAGAGCGGTGGAATATATGCGTCGAGGAAGACTGAATGAAAAAGGAGGGGCGGAACAAACGCGGGGTGACGGGTTTAAGTGGGAGCGGTAAAGGTGACGGACAGGTGTACAGGGGGTAAAAAGTTTCTTAAAGAAAAACCCGCGGCGGTGTGTGAGAGAAGACAGAGGCTCGACCAGACCCTGTGGATTATTTTTGCACGTTGGCACGAAGGAGTTTGACCTGAACTCTCTGCCAAAGATTAAAGTTATCACTGACTCTGCCATAGATGAGGCGAGACGGCGACCAGCCACCTGTTTGTGGACGCGGCGGACAATAGTGGATATATATTTTTCCCTCCCTTACCTTTGGAAATATACACTTTTTTTTCCTTGGATTACTTTCAACGGGACCCGGACTCTGCAGGTCTGCATCAAACCTTAAGTATCATTTTCCCTTCATTTTGCCGACTGTGATTTTTGGACTGTGGACTTTAATGAAGGACATTTAGTTTCATTCGCGGGACTTGAAATCGGGTTTGGGTTAATTTTGTGTTTGTGTTACATGTTTTAATGTGGGCACATGCGGCTTATATACAGGTGCGGCTTGTGTATGTACAAAATCAGTTTTCCTCTTAGAATGAGGTGGGTGCGGCTTATAATCAGGTGCGCTCTATAGTCCGGAAATTATGGTATATCATATGTGAAAGTAGAATATGTGATGATACCACTCAACACTGGACTTTCTGTGTTATTATTATTGTGTTTTTGTATGGCAAAACCCATAGAATATTTGAATATAAAAATAAATGTACCATTAACCATTATTTTTTCTTCTACAACAAGAGCCAGTGGTGAGCAAGTCTCCGCCCCTTCCAGGAAGCTCATGGGGCCTAAGATCAGAAAATGAATGAATGGTATTCAATGGTAAATAAAATGTTAATTGGTATGTGGTTTGTCATGTGCCCTGAATCACACACATGTTGTAGCTCATAATAAATGATAATTATTGCTTCTGTTAACCAACGGCTGTCAGGGTTCGGTGTGACGTCACGTCGTCCAGTCATTGGAGTCTCTTACTAACCCACATAAAACCTAACGTCACGTTAGCTTCCCATCATAAACCCCTGGTCTGTCTATGACACATCAAATATTTATTATTAACCGCTATCATGTGTGAATTTCAGAGCACTTGTCAAACGGAATCAGAATTTAGCTTGACTTGCTCCATTTGTTTTTTTGCGTGCTAAGCCCCCCATGGACCGGAAGTAGAAGGGCGTGACTTAGCCTCTCCATACTGACAAATGTAAATATTACATCTACATCTAGTGTGTGTGTGTGTGTGTGTGTGTGTGGTTAAACTTTGGAACCAGCTGGGACCGAAATTCAAACAATGTCCAAATATTCATTTCTTCAAATCAACATTTAAAAATATGCTGCTGTCACGATACATGGAGGAAGGACAAAGATCATATGTTTAATCGCTAAAATGGTGTTGTCAATTATTGTAAAGGTTAAGATATGTAAGATAATCTATATGGATTATTATATGTCATAATATATAATGCAGTTGAAAGATATTATATGGTTTCATTAATAAGAACCATTTATTATAATTGTATAAAAATTTAATACTTAAATAATAAGTGTATATAGTGGTACATTATTATAAAATATTATTATTATTATTATAAGATATTATATATTATTATTCTAAGATATTCTAAGATATGTGTACATGTATTTATATATGTGTACATGTATGTATATATGTATGAATGTGTGTTTACATATGTATGGACTTGGAAGATTGTTATTGTAATTAATTTCTAGGGAAAAGGGGTGGGAGTTCATAAGCTATGCTTCTTCTCACTCCTTTTCGAATATGTTTTATGTGTAGTATTTTTGTATTTGTTTTTTGTAAAATTTGTTTCGGCTGTATTTTTATTTCTTTATTTTGTTTACTTCTTTATTTATTTTTTTTACATTCATATTCGAAATAAATCTATTAACTAACTACATTTGTAATGCAATGTAAATACTGTATTACATTTGTGGGCACTGTTCCCTCTAAGCGCAGTACCCTCACGTTCTTCCAACTGAAAATCTCTCACGCGCATTATTTGACTGGGTTAGTTTTGGGTTTTTTTAAGTCCGTTGACATAATTGGTCAAGGCCATACCCAACAGACAATAATACACAAGAAATTATTATATTATTTTGGACCTTGTTATGAGTTGTTTTCCCGGATACACGGTTCTAAAACCAGACTGTCCAACATCTGTCACACATCTGCACTTTTTACATTTCATTCGAAGGACAAAATGTAAAAAAAATACGGACAAGTGACAGACATCCGGACAGTCCAGTTCTAGAGCCGTGTGGAAACCCGGACAATATGGTCACCCTATTTAAATAAAATGTTTATACTTTTATGTTGTGGCACGTGACGTCCTTCAGCAGATTCGCGCAGTGCTCTCACGTTCTTCCGTGCGCACTGAAAATGTCTCACGCGCACTATTTGACTTGTTAGTTGAATGTCGCTTTTTTAAAAGTCCGTAGTCATAATTGGTCAGCGCCATACGAAATTATAGAGAATAACACACAAGAAATTATTATGTTATTTGGTACGTTGTCATAAGTGAAATAAAAATGTTTAGGCTTTTATGTTGTGGCACGTGACGTCTTTCAGAAGACGGGAACCTTGTACGAGCTCATGTCAATCTTTGTAGCCGGAAAGTTGGATGCAAGCAGTAATAAGATGTAATAAGTTATTACATCTTACATCATACATTATCGCACTTATTCTACGGTTATTATTAACTGCAGAATAAGTGGGATAATGTATTGCCCACGAGTTACTATAGAAAAATATTCCCCTTCGGGGAGGAACAACATCGGCTCCATCGGGGAGTATTTTTCTGATAGTAAGGCGTGGGCAATACATTATCCCTGGCTAATTCCAAATGAACATGGAGATTATTGCAACTTCCTTGTACCTGTAATGAGGTGTGGTAGCCTGTCGTCGATGTACATCAGGCAGTATGCACTGGCATTGGTCATGCCACCAAATGAGTCTCGCTCTAGCTCCTCCCATGTTGACTCTGTAATGGTTACATCATTATACTTCATCCAGCGCTGGTTGGCATGGTCATAGATATAGGCCCAGTAATGACCGGCTGAAGCTTGACCTTCATGCACAAGCACTGCATGAAGTCTGTAGGGAACCTATACCAGGGCAGAATTATATTACACCTTAAATACTCACTGCGCAAATGTAATTTTAATCGAAATCAATTTTTTTTTTTATTTCAAGACTGAAGAGAGTTTAATCTCATATGGGCTCATTTAAGATGTATTTTCAGTTTCATTTTGTCAAAGCCTTACCTGGCAGAGGCTGTTATCTAAGTACATGGTCTCCAACACCTGTGTGAGTCTGTCGATGCTAGCCTTTAGCTCTGATAAACACACACAAATAATGAGAACAGCATGACAAATATAGACAACAACATTTGTTCATTATTAAATACACCATAATATATTTTCAGACAGAACATAATATCACACATAGCATGGAACAATTTTTATTTGGGTGGTGGTCTAAATTGGGTGCACATTAGAGGCTGGCATAAGAGCAGTCATAAGCTTCAGCTCAGAGGACACGGTAGTAGGCTGCAGGGCTGTGGCTCCATTACAGTATTTTACAGATTATAAGGCACACTTAAAAAACAACAGTGCACTTTATCATCCAGAGCGCTTTATATATATGGATTAATTCTGGTTGTGTTTACTGACTGGGAAGCGACTTTGTGTCGTACACTGCTCTCAATGTGTGGAGTAAAACATACTGTACTTCACCATAATATTATAGTGTGTGTATAAGAACTGAACTGAAAAAGTCAGTTTATTGTGTTGGATTATCGTTTTATTCAATTTAATGGTATAAGAGTGTGTTTTGTTATAACTCTACACAATTTTGGCAGTTATTGTGAATACGCTCATAACCGTTTGAACAAAAGGGAGAGTTATTGTGAACGTGTTTAATAAAGTTTGACTGACTGATTTATCTGACTGTTTTGTTTCGCTTAATGCACCTTAGAGTCCAGTGTGCTTGGTGAAAAGAAGTCAATGAAACCATTCATGGAGAGTGTGCGTTATAATCCAGTACAGTAGTTGATTGGGTCGTCTGGTGGAGTTTGAATCCTGGCTCCAACTGTTCACATGTCAAACTGTCCTTGGGCAAGACATTGAACCGTAAATAGGTGTGTTGGAACCTCCGGGTCATTTTACAGGAACTTAAAGATAATGTTGTCATTATACACAGTACAACGAAATGTGTCCTCTACATTTAACCCATCCTTGATGCCATTGAGGTAACCTGTAAGGAGCAGTGGGCAGCCATGTACGGCACCTGGGGACCTATTTCCAACTGTAGAACCAGACTAATGGGGACCCATCTCCATCTGTAGAACCAGACTAATGGGGACCCATCTCCATCTGTAGAACCAGACTAATGGGGACCCATCTCCATCTGTAGAACCAGACTAATGGGGACCCATCTCCATCTGTAGAACCAGACTAATGGGGACCCATCTCCATCTGTAGAACCAGACTAATGGGGACCCATCTCCATCTGTAGAACCAGACTAATGGGGACCCATCTCCATCTGTAGAACCAGACTAATGGGGACCCATCTCCATCTGTAGAACCAGACTAATGGGGACCCATCTCCATCTGTAGAACCAGACTAATGGGGACCCATCTCCAACTGTAGAACCAGACTAATGGGGACCCATCTGCAACTGTAGAACCAGACTAATGGGGACCCATCTGCAACTGTAGAACCAGACTAATGGGGACCCATCTGCAACTGTAGAACCAGACTAATGGGGACCCATCTCCATCTGTAGAACCAGACTAATGGGGACCCATCTCCATCTGTAGAACCAGACTAATGGGGACCCATCTCCATCTGTAGAACCAGACTAATGGGGACCCATCTCCATCTGTAGAACCAGACTAATGGGGACCCATCTCCATCTGTAGAACCAGACTAATGGGGACCCATCTCCATCTGTAGAACCAGACTAATGGGGACCCATCTCCATCTGTAGAACCAGACTAATGGGGACCCATCTCCATCTGTAGAACCAGACTAATGGGGACCCATCTCCATCTGTAGAACCAGACTAATGGGGACCCATCTCCATCTGTAGAACCAGACTAATGGGGACCCATCTCCATCTGTAGAACCAGACTAATGGGGACCCATCTCCATCTGTAGAACCAGACTAATGGGGACCCATCTCCATCTGTAGAACCAGACTAATGGGGACCCATCTCCATCTGTAGAACCAGACTAATGGGGACCCATCTCCATCTGTAGAACCAGACTAATGGGGACCCATCTCCATCTGTAGAACCAGACTAATGGGGACCCATCTCCATCTGTAGAACCAGACTAATGGGGACCCATCTCCATCTGTAGAACCAGACTAATGGGGACCCATCTCCATCTGTAGAACCAGACTAATGGGGACCCATCTCCAACTGTAGAACCAGACTAATGGGGACCCATCTCCAACTGTAGAACCAGACTAATGGGGACCCATCTCCATCTGTAGAACCAGACTAATGGGGACCCATCTCCATCTGTAGAACCAGACTAATGGGGACCCATCTCCATCTGTAGAACCAGACTAATGGGGACCCATCTCCATCTGTAGAACCAGACTAATGGGGACCCATCTCCATCTGTAGAACCAGACTAATGGGGACCCATCTCCAACTGTAGAACCAGACTAATGGGGACCCATCCGCAACTGTAGAACCAGACTAATGGGGACCCATCCGCAACTGTAGAACCAGACTAATGGGGACCCATCCGCAACTGTAGAACCAGACTAATGGGGACCCATCCGCAACTGTAGAACCAGACTAATGGGGACCCATCCGCAACTGTAGAACCAGACTAATGGGGACCCATCCGCAACTGTAGAACCAGACTAATGGGGACCCATCCGCAACTGTAGAACCAGACTAATGGGGACCCATCCGCAACTGTAGAACCAGACTAATGGGGACCCATCCGCAACTGTAGAACCAGACTAATGGGGACCCATCCGCAACTGTAGAACCAGACTAATGGGGACCCATCCGCAACTGTAGAACCAGACTAATGGGGACCCATCCGCAACTGTAGAACCAGACTAATGGGGACCCATCCGCAACTGTAGAACCAGACTAATGGGGACCCATCCGCAACTGTAGAACCAGACTAATGGGGACCCATCCGCAACTGTAGAACCAGACTAATGGGGACCCATCCGCAACTGTAGAACCAGACTAATGGGGACCCATCCGCAACTGTAGAACCAGACTAATGGGGACCCATCCGCAACTGTAGAACCAGACTAATGGGGACCCATCCGCAACTGTAGAACCAGACTAATGGGGACCCATCCGCAACTGTAGAACCAGACTAATGGGGACCCATCCGCAACTGTAGAACCAGACTAATGGGGACCCATCCGCAACTGTAGAACCAGACTAATGGGGAACCATCCGCAACTGTAGAACCAGACTAATGGGGACCCATCCGCAACTGTAGAACCAGACTAATGGGGACCCATCCGCAACTGTAGAACCAGACTAATGGGGACCCATCCGCATCTGTAGAACCAGACTAATGGGGACCCATCTCCATCTGTAGAACCAGACTAATGGGGACCCATCTCCATCTGTAGAACCAGACTAATGGGGACCCATCTCCATCTGTAGAACCAGACTAATGGGGACCCATCTCCATCTGTAGAACCAGACTAATGGGGACCCATCTCCATCTGTAGAACCAGACTAATGGGGACCCATCTCCATCTGTAGAACCAGACTAATGGGGACCCATCTCCATCTGTAGAACCAGACTAATGGGGACCCATCCGCAACTGTAGAACCAGACTAATGGGGACCCATCCGCAACTGTAGAACCAGACTAATGGTTAGAATCACCTGCTGGAGGATTTGACCCTAACAAACATGTTTTTGGGTGATGGAGGAAACCAATCCAGACACATGGAGAGAAACATGTAAACTCCACAAAGAAAGGCCCACACGGTCCAGGAATCGAACCCGGGTCTTCTTGTAGTGAGGCAAGAGCACTAACCGCTCAGCCACCGTGCCGCCAACTTCACAGTATGCGCATGTTTCCACTGACCAGGCTGTTCTGACAGGGCCTTTTACAGGAACCAACAGAGTTCCTGCTCAAGGGTAGGTACTCGAGAGTGGCCTGGTAGAGTCGCTGGGCAGAAGTTGCGCAGATTGACATCATCAGATCGCAACAAACTCCAGAGTAGTTGCTGGGGGAATTTCCACACATGACGAAGCAGAAGAACAGCGAAAAGAAGAAAATTAAATGGACCAGAAGAGTGTCCATGTCGAGACTGGTTGTGATTTCCTCCTCTGCTGCTGCTTTATTTTGGTGCTTTTTATTAGTGATGTTACCATAGCAACTGACGTGATATGATGACGTTATCTTAAGCTTCTTACAGGTTCATTCTGTATGGAGACACAACGCCTTAGAGGACCGGGCTAACTCATGGCCTGGTCAAAGTACGCCCCCCCCCCCCCCCCCCAGAAGTCTCAGAAGTTCTGATAATGAAAAGACACCTAATGTCTCCCAGTAGGTGTGGCAGCAGCACCTGTGTGTGTGTGTGAATGGGTGAATGTGAGGCCTAGGTTAAGGTTTATGTCCCAGTATTCACGGAATGAAAAACTACTTCTAAAAGTACAGCTAACTGAAATAAAGCATGTTTGTTTTAAACTCATAATAATTTTCAGATTGTCACCTGCTTCTATAAAAGACATTTAACTTTGACATGTGTTCTCTGCGTCACCATGGTGAAACTGAGCCCTGTTTTCATCATTGTGTTGAAATATGAGTGTTAGCATACCGTTGATGTCATTCTCTACTTCAGTCCTCCAACGCTGGAGGCAGGTTTTAACATAGTGCAGCTCTTCTTCAGTGATGCTGTGTGGAGCTGGATGAGGAGGGCAGTCAATGGGATATCTACACTGAGTGAAAGGCTTGTATATGGGGGTCCTTTGGCAACTGGAAACACTGGAAACTAGGTCATCAGAAGCTGGGTCTCTAAGTTCACTGTGGGTTGCAAAACATTTTGGGTTAGTTTAAATTAGGTAAAGTTAGTTAGAAGCATATTTCTGTTTCCTCAAAATGTGAATCCAAGTGATAGGTGAAGCCATAGTTGAGGACAGACTGAAGCAGAGTCCTGCACGGGTTCGGGTACCCCTGGGTGACCCGTGGGTGAACCGCAGATTTTCACGAAACGGGTGAAAAATGTTGTGCTGTGTCGGATACAGGTTTGGTTCGGGTCAGACGTGGGTGATCGTGGGTCTAATTTGCAGTTCATAGGTTAAAAACTGTTCTTTAGTTTGGACTTGTATAACTGTGTGTGTGTGTGTGTGAGCTCACGGATAAAACTATTTTTTGAGTTTATTATTTGTCTGCTACTGTTTAATAACATTTTTATTTGGCTCTGCCTTGGCTATGTCACTGTTTAGTATATTCGTGGCAATAAATGTTTGTATTTACGTTTGGCTATCTGACATTTTCTTTCGGGTTCGGGTCGGATATCGGGTTCATTTATAGCGAGTCGGTTCGGGTGCGGATTTATTTATTTTTCTCGTCGGAAAACGGGTCAGATACGGGTTTGAACATGACGGGTACGGTTTGTCAAAATCAGAACCGTGCAGGACTCTGGACTGAAGTGACAGATTTAGTTTATCTATGTTTATCCTGTGTCCAGACTCTGTTGTTTGGTGTGGCCGTACCCGTAAAAAAATAAAGGTTTGGGTACCTCTGTGTTATTCTACTCATGTAACAGATATCGGTGACACTGTCTGTTTCAGTCAATGTGATGCAGGTGAAGTTTGAGGACACAGCTGTGTGTTCCACCTGCTGTCTTTGGAGTGGGGGTCATTGAGAGGGGGGCCGGCGGGGGTTGGGGAAGATGCGGCTGGTCTCAGGTCCTCTGCTGGGGAAACACTTGTGGGCTTCGTGGTTGCAAACTCCAACACAAACTGTAGCATGTCAGCCAGTGGATACTTAGTAGGTCCTGACCCATAATTTTTGTAGCTGTAAAATCGACATAAAATAGTTCAGATTATTTCCTGTTAAACTGAAAAGACCAAAGGCCACACATTACAGTTTGGAAAAGTCTTACCACTCAAATTTTTGTTGAAGGAGGGCAAGTTGCTCCTTGAGTTTTTTCACTTCGCCTCTCCTTTCATGGGTCTGCTCTATGTTTTTGTGAAGATATCTGTGTACAAAATATGAAGTGGATCCAATATAAATTTATATATTTGTTCCAGATTTTGAAAAATTATATACATATACTTTATTTGGTCTAAGTACAAGTAACTGTAAAATTACTTCACTTAATTTCTCAAAGAAGCTTTAACTTATACATGGTCCTGGTCTGTTAACGGGTGCACGTTCGGGTCCGGTTCATCTTAATCGTAACACCATGGTCGCGGTGCCACTCACGGACCAGCCCGTCTAATCAACCCGGGTCAGACCACCTGTTACCCTGACCTAAATGTGTTTATTCAGCTGTTCAGAAAATTCAACAGTTTTCTACCTCATCCACTCACTAACTTCAGATTGTGTTCAACTTTCTGCTTCTTTCCCATGTCTTTAAAATCTCATATCTATTAATTCAGATCTAACATTCTCTGAGTATCTTTGGCACATTTAGGATTGTTAGGTGTCAACAGCTTACCTGTCCATGTAAATAATCTGTGGGAACTCCAGTTTCTTGTGAATCTTCTCAGGACGCCCTAACTGTGTATTAAACTCAAATCTCGACAGTTCAAAGGTCAACACTGGTGGTAACTTTTTGAACCATCTCTGGAAGGAATGACAAATAAAGATTTGTTTAGAAGAACATCAAACTGTACTGACGAGTAATAACTGATATAATGAATAAATGTGACCCGCCACCACCAAACCAGGCATAAGTCGCACTGAGCCGTTCAGAGCTACAGCCAAATTTAGGCTGGAAGGTGATTTGTTATTAGTGTTTACACCTTATCAAAAAACGGTACCTTAACACCTCTATGTTCACTTCCTGTGGTCATTACATTGAAATCCAATCAATAAAGGTGTTTATTGAGTCAATTATTTAAGCGGTGACAAAAGTTCAGGTATTGCTGAGCAAAGACAAAGACGACTTCCACCTCTTTTGGCCGAACAAAACGATCTCCGTTCCGTGGGTAAACACCCAAGTGTTTGGTACGAGGTAAAAGCTTATATTGAATGTTCTGTCCAATGGTGTAAGCCAAATGATTATAATACGTCACACTTCTGTCCTATTATTATAATATATAAAACTTCTGTGACATGTCCATCAGAGTGTCCTTTAACATCTGTCAACAATTTGTGTCAATCGGATACAAATTATTATGCGTTGCTAAGGACTTCCTACCCCAAAACAGTCCAAAACTTTAACGGACAATATCTAAAAATATGCAAATTGTAAAATATGTCCAAATGTGGATATTAAAATGACCATAACTTTGGTTCTACTTGTGATAGAAACATCATTTTTTCACCATCTTAAACCTTAGTTTCCACTCTACCAAGATACACACATAACTCTGTTTGGATTTACACACACTTATGCCTGGTTTACTGGTGGTGGGGCACAATTATGATATAATATAATAAATAACTGAATAATAATAAGCAAATTTTTTATTTTTATTCTCGACTACTTTTATTTATTTATTTTTTTTAATTACTTTGTGTATTTGATGTTCTGGGGCCTTTACAGAGAATACAAACACAATACAATAATACTTATTCCTATTCCTAATACAGTAGTACCTCAATTTACGAAATATCCAAAAGAAAATTTAAGTTACAAAATGAAACCTCCCAAACATAAATACAGTCCTGTATGTGAATATATACGTACTGTACACTTGTACGTAGCATCATATTTACTATTTGACAGCAGGGCTCTAAATTAACTTTTTTCATCACCAGCCAATGTGGCTAGTAGATTTTTTTTTTTATCTTACAAGCCAATCAGAAATTCAACTAGCCATTTTTTTCCCCTGACCAAAATGAGACATACGCCTTCAAATGTCTTTAAATGTATTAATTTATTTCTTTACTTTTCTCACCTATATTACAATTTATACAATACATAGACTCGCATCTTGTTGCTTTTACATTTTCTCAGTTGGTCCCATATCATTTCTTCAAACATATGATCAAATTTTTTTTTGCATTTTCACATTTAACTCCTAACTTCTTTACTTTTTATCTCCACTGTCCTCATTAAATATCTGTAAACATACACTCACATCACATCTTGTTGCTTTTATATTTTCTCACCTTTCACTGCTAACACTTCTTTACTTTTATCACTTATATTATTTATACAATACATAACATCACATCTTGTTGCTCACGACCCCCCAAACCATTTTGGATTAAATATCGTCTTCTTTTTCGTTAGCGGTACCTCAGACTCGACAACATCCCCTCCACCCTTTGACCTTTTCTCACCCCCACACTCCCAACCTCCGCCACATTCTTTTTTTTTCGTTCTCACTGACACAACACACGCTTCAGAAAATATTCTCCTTCTTCTAACTCTGAACGTCTTCTTCACCTCAGAGTCAACTGCGCGAAAATGCTCGAAATCGAATGCAATGATGACGCAGCCAATGGATGCATGCGACGTCATCACGGTAGAGTTCATGGGAAATGGAGGAACTTTTGTCTTATCGGTGTTCGGGACTAGAGAAGGTTTTATAATCAGGACACTTTTCTATCACTCGCCACCAGACAAAGTGTCTAGTAAGTTTGTTTTTTTTACCCGCCAAAATGGATTTTCACCCGCATTTGACGGGTGTTAATTTCGAGCCCTGTTTGACAGAGTTTAACTCCCATTGGCTAGGAGGGAGCTACCCATGATGCTTTGGTGTGTCTTGGACCCTCATTGGTTAGGGAGTTCTTATCGCGGTCAGTGTGGAAGCACCTTTACTGTTTGGTGAGTTTTTCCAGTGTGTTCATCACAACTTTATTATTCCTTATTCATCATGGACCATCTCGGTCTGTCAACAAACACTGAAGGTGAAAGTTTGACCCAAACGAACAAAAAACACTGACCACTATTCAAACAACCACAATGTTATGGACATGATTTGCATGTCTTGTTAATTTTAATGCTTTAATAATAATTTTCTTTTACTTTTAACACATATTTAATCAAAAATGTGTATACTTTTGTAATTTTTCAAGGGTTTAGGGGGTAGTATTGGGGGCCTTGGAACAAATCAGGTCTTTTTCATCTAAAATGTGACTCTACTTCTGAAAAAAATCATGTTACAAAACCATTTCTGGAACGAATTAATTTCCTAAATTGAGGTACCACTGTACAATAATACTTATTCTTGTTCCTAATATACGGAAACGTAACGTTCTTTACCTCGCGACCAGATGGGATGGTGTGATCTGAATGGAGTGACTCGATCTCTCGTTCAACCATCGCACCTTCCAAACATTCATCCAGATTATTGAAGCCGTTGACCTGCAGAGGGTACTGGCCAAACTGCTCAATGTTGCATAATGTTTTACCTGAGCAAAGTTGAACAGATATGAGCAAATGCAGAGTGTGTTTATAGCAGTAAGACAAAAGTGTCAGTCAGTACTGACCCTCATGTCTTCTCTCTGTCACAAAGGTACCATAGAAAAGCTGGACCATGGGGTTTTTTTGTTTGTCCTCTTCATTCCTAAAAATAAAATGTTATATTAAATAAATGTGATATACATACAATTAAGAATATCACAAAACAAGATATGCTTACTTTCCATTGGCAGCCAACTGAAATGCATCCTCCAGCCAGTCCAGAAGTTTATGGGTAAACTCACTTACATCCTGAAAGAACAGCACACACGTCAAGCCTCAGTTATTTTCACATTACAGCTGTTTGACCATCCATATCCTCATGTATGTGTGCATAATATTCACATCACAGGTCCTATTATTTATTTATATTTATTCATT
>CM035796.1:1373752-1381252 GCA_020466265.1 Siphamia tubifer
ATTTATGACATTCCAACAAGACTATTTTAACAAGCAGTTTGAAGAAAGGGGTGAGATTAGACCTTATTCTGAATACTTATTAGTTTCAGTGACACAATGGTGTGTTTTTAGAGTCTCTAAAAACTCTGAAAAAATGACTAAATATATCAACAAAGTGTCTGTGCTGGCATCAGTGTCCCCGATGTCGGCTGATGTGTGTAGAACGTATAGACATAAGCAGAAAAAACTATGTATGAAATGAGGGAAAAAACACATTTATGTGAGATATTGGACTTTAAATCTCCCTCTTAGATGAAGTGAATACCATAGAGTGGAGCTGTCAAAGTCATTTTAGTTTGAGTCTAGTATGATTTCAGGTGGACCAGACCAGTAAAAGAACCTTTAAAAAAAACAAGTACTGGACTTCAATCTACTTTTTTTTTAGCACATAAAAGCATCTAAATATATCAACTTTCAAAGCGGTGTAGATCAGGGGTTCTCAAACTTTTTTGGCCCAGGTCCCCCTTGGAGGGGTGACATTTTTCCATGTCCCCCCTCATCCTGGCGATACTGAAAATGATAAAAAACCACTTCAATCCGTCTCAATTTAGTCAAGCTAGCGTCAAACAGCGCTGTTACTTCCACCCGCTCGCTACAAAATAAAACTTCCGCATTTCAAAATAAAACAGAAAAAAAAAAAAAAAACGTGAACAATTTCGCGTACCCCCTGGACATGTGCCACGTCCCCCTAGGGGTCCGCGGACCCCAGTTTGAGAACCATGGGTGTAGATAATGTGTTTGATCAGGTCACAGTGGTTAGTTTAGTGGGTATGGACAGGAAATTTAGGAATAATAAAGGGAAAAAAACTTTGACAATTGACATAAAAAATCCTCATTATGACATAAAAAGGCATATGTGAAATAAAAAACAAAAATCATAATAAAAGGAAATCAAAAGTCTACATTATCAGACAAAGTCATAAATATGAGATACATACATATGTGGGATTTTCCATCTATTACTTATTTTTCCATTTGAAAGAAACATGAATTTGACCCTTAATAATTACAGATGTCGAATGATGAACATTTTTTGTCGTTACCAGATGTTGCCCTTATTTGGTTCAACGTGGCCTGGGGTTCAGACTGCACTGGTTACTGAGCATGCTCAGTGTGTACTTCACTGACCTGTGTGTGAGCGTAGATGACGTTTGAGTGACGTATGACTGGGGAAGGTCCGGTTGCATTCGCTACAGATGTAGCTGCGGACGCCGGCGTGGACTTCCATGTGCTGCTGCAGCGCCGTCTGGGTCTGGAAACGCTTCCCACAGAGCAGGCAGAAGATAGCCATGTCCGAACCTGTGGAGGAACCAGTACCACACCCAGGGTTACACCACCTGTCACTTTGACTGACAGTAGAAACAGGCTTCATTCACACTCGACTACATACTCCTAAAAATTAAAGTCCACTTTAATGAAAAGAATTAAAAGTTAAGAGGTTTAACTATAAATTCCTGACATTTCAATTTCATTTGGGTTAGATTTTAGTCCACACCGACTTCACCGTATGAAACAATTAACGTCCAGTTCATTTACTGTTCACTGAATAGAATGTTAAGGTTAACTTTTATTTGCTCATTCAAACTTTATTATTATTATTATTATTAATCACACATTATTATGTTGTGTTGTTTTCCAAAACCTTTTCAAGGCCTGGAATTTGCACTTAAATTCCCAAACTTTTCCAGGTTTTTTTCAACACCTATGAACTCTGGTAGAAAGTAAACTGTTGTGATGTGGTCGACTGAAGCACTTTCACAAAGAAGAAGAATCTCCCACTGTTTTCTATTTTAGTTCAAACATTTTATTAGGATATTCATTTACAGAGAGAACCACCCAAAACCAACAAGAGAAAATCACCCAAAACCAACAAGAGAAAACCACCCAAAACCAACAAGAGAAAATCACCCAAAACCAACAAGAGAAAATCACCCAAAACCAACAAGAGAAAATCACCCAAAACCAACAAGAGAAAAACACCCAAAACCAACAAGAGAAAATCACCCAAAAACAACAAGAGAAAAACACCCAAAACCAACAAGAGAAAATCACCCAAAACCAACAAGAGAAAATCACCCAAAACCAACAAGAGAAAAACACCCAAAACCAACAAGAGAAAAACACCCAAAACCAACAAGAGAAAATCACCCAAAACCAACAAGAGAAAAACACCCAAAACCAACAAGAGAAAATCACCCAAAACCAACAAGAGAAAATCACCCAAAACCAACAAGAGAAAAACACCCAAAACCAACAAGAGAAAATCACCCAAAAACAACAAGAGAAAATCACCCAAAACCAACAAGAGAAAATCACCCAAAAACAACAAGAGAAAATCACCCAAAACCAAAAAGAGAAAAACACCCAAAACCAACAAGAGAAAATCACCCAAAACCAACAAGAGAAAATCACCCGAAACCAACAAGAGAAAAACACCCAAAACCAACAAGAGAAAATCACCAAAAACCAAAAAGAGAAAATCACCCAAAACCAACAAGAGAAAATCACCCAAAACCAACAAGAGAAAACCACCCAAAACCAACAAGAGAAAATCACCCAAAACCAACAAGAGAAAACCACCCAAAACCAACAAGAGAAAATCACCCAAATACAACAAGAGAAAATCACCCAAAACCAACAAGAGAAAAACACCCAAAACCAACAAGAGAAAATCACCCAAAACCAACAAGAGAAAATCACCCAAAACCAACAAGAGAAAATCACCCAAAACCAAAAAGAGAAAATCACCCAAAACCAACAAGAGAAAAACACCCAAAACCAACAAGAGAAAATCACCCAAAACCAACAAGAGAAAACCACCCAAAACCAAAACCAATTTTATATATAAAATTCCAAATTAATAAATAGATAAAAAGAAAATAAATTAATCCATGTAACTGATGTTGCTTTTCTATCTATTTTTATATTTTTATATCATTTAAAAAAATTGTATGAATTAATATTTATTTATTTGTATTTTTTCAAAATCTGTATTTAATTAAACCAAATAATTGTATTTATTTATTTCAGTAGGTGAAAGAAAGGGGAAAAAAAGCCTAATCAGAACAGAACAAGACAAACAACAACAGTCCAGATAATAAATGAAACAAATCCACACAATATATATTTATTTAAGTGTTCTTCTGCCTCCACAGAGACTGGTGTAAATGTTTGAAGTGAAGGTTTGTTCGAACACAAACTGATGAAGATCCAGCAGATATGAAATGCAACAGTTGAAATGTGATGATGATGATGATGAAGATGAAGTGGATTCAGACATATTCTTAGCTCAGTCTTTATTTATAGGATTCTAAGTGTTCATAATACTCCTGTTTCAGTGTGTACACAGATAAACATCTCTCATGCAATACTTCAATCTGAGCGCGACTTCAGCGACTACTGCACATTTTTCTGCAGCAGAGATAAAGCGTGCACGTTTGCAAACACATACATAAAAACCACAAACACAGGAACACACACAGGCGCACGTGCACGTGCACGCTGCCGACAACACACTGCCTTCACACTTTTTCAATTACCAGGCTGGGGAAAACTCTGGGGAAGGACTGAGTGTTTGGAGCTCAGTTTCTATTTCATCAGTCAATAACACATCTTTGGGGCAAAGCTGACACTAATTTAAAAATCTATGAAGAGCAGCCGCCTCATGTTCATAACCACCGGAGGAGGAGGAGGAGGAGGAGGAGGAGGAGGAGGAGGAGGAGGAGGAGGGCCCAAGACAGCCTCCACGCCAGATCAATCACTGTCTCGGCCGCACTTTGAGCGAAAAAAAAAAAGTGGATAGTGGGAGGATACGGCGCTGGAGGATGATGAGGATGGGAGGAAGGATAAAGAGGAGCTGTTGGAAAGATGTTTGAGATAGGAGGTGCAGTGAACGCTCGAGGAAAGACATAGAAAGGTTAGATCAGAGGTATAGGTAGGTATAAAGTGGTCAAATAATACAAATAATAAAAGTGTAGAAATAATGTCAACTCAACAGGTTTTCTGTTCCAACTGTTCTTGAACATAACATGAACAAATGTTAATAACCTGAAATTACACTGCACTTTATCATTTATACATGCACGTCATAAATACACACATTTAATAACATTCTGAATATTGGTAAAATTCTATTCACATTTTTTTTATAACAGGCCAGTCTATTTATTTGTTTGTTTTTATTTATTTATTCCATTTTTTTTTTTTTTACAGTAAATCAATGAAAAATGTGTTTTTTTCATAATTTATTGTTTATAATGATTATGGTCTTATTCATGACTTTAACTTCCTTAATTATTAATTTTAGTGATGCACCAATCAGCATTTTTTGGCCCGATCACTGATACCAATCACCAAAAATGCATCGTTTCTAGAAATAAAACTATTAATTAATTAACAATATATTAAAAAGTACAGAAACAGTCCAGACCAGATGCACCTCTTCTGTAGCGGGTTTCCCAGTTTGAAAATGCTCGCTACATATTTATGTCACGTGTTTTTCCAATCACCGATCGGGCTATTTTTAAACAATATTGGCCGATTATGATCAGCAGCCGATTGATGGGTGCAACATTACTTAACATCATCTGTGTAAATTTTGTATTTCAGGAAGTCATCCCAGGGGCCAGACTGGACCCATTGGCAGGCCAATTTTGGCCCCCGGGCCGCATGTTTGACACCTCTGTGTTAGAAAGAGAGAGAGAGAGAGAGAAATAAATATTGACAAATGTTCCCCTTCTGACTGGAGCTGTGTCTCCTTTGGGCTGAACAGAAGCAGCAGATGTGTCTGCAGCACAGCCCATTTTCATTAGATACTTGTTGAACAGTCATGACTGAAGGCCACAGGTACCAATCTATCAACACTGCAGCTAAAGCTAAAGCAAATGCATGGTCTCAGGAGGATAAACCATTTGTGCTTTACTGCAGTAGCTTTCTTCAACACACCTGGCTACTGAACGCTACATAGAACACACTAAATATCACTTGTTTTTTACGCAGTGATAGAGGTTTTTTATTTTTTAGAGAGGGCCTGATCTGATGATGTGGAGACGACTTCTGATATTTGTTTTAAACAGTTAAATGACATCAATGCACTTTTCTACTGGAGCACTGTGGCTTTGTTTTGTCATGTGACCAAACAAGGCACCAGTTTAACACTAGCTGTGTTTCCATGACACTTTTTCACAAAACAATAGTCATATTCCTAACATGTTTCCATTGACGGTTGTTCTAGGGTTAGGGGTCAAAGGTTAGGGTTGTTCTCAGCAGGAGCGTGGTAACTCAAATATCATCCCTCCAGATGAAGCTTTTCTATGTGGTTGATATCACGCTACATTTCTGTCTCTAAAATGACACTGATGTTTTTATACTGAATTATTTCAGAAAAGTCTCCGTCTCCTCCTCCGTCCATGTGATCATGTGACCATGTATGTCATGTCCTGTGACGTATAAATATGGAAAAATCTGAAAAACCACCTCATGAAAGGGCAAAAACCTTTTATCAATAAAAGGGACGGCCATGGCTCAGTTGGGAGAGCGGGTCGTCCATTGACCGTAAGGGTTGGCGGTTCGATTCCCGCTCTGTCCTAGTCATGTCCATTGGATCAATAATGTAAAGCGCTTTGGGTGCCTTGAAAAGCCCTATAGAAATGTAATCCATCATTATTATTATTTGAGTGTTGTTGTTTTTTTTTTATTCAGGTGTTTCCATTACCAGTTTTTTATTCCAATATTTATATCTTGTGAATTTCTAAGGGTGATGGAAAGTCCTTCAGTGTTTCTGCAAATACATAAAATACAGGAAATCTAACTGGTTTTCTACACACTAATACAGAGGTGCCCAAATAAATAATATATTATAAAATTGAAGCTGCAGGGCCGTAGGAATTCTGACCTAGGGCAGTGAATGGCCCCCGTGCCAGACTTTGGGCATATGTCTGTTAAACATACACAGTGTTTTTGGTGTTTTCTGCAGAGGCAGGAGCTTTTGGTTTTGGTTTAAATGATAAGAAAACATTAGTGTTTTTCATCCGACACTGAAAAAAGTCAAACATTGAATCAACTTAAAAATTCTTCTTCAGTTTTGACTTTTTATCTCAGACACATAAATCTAGTGAATGAACCTAATTTAATTGGTTAAGATTAGGGTTATTTTAATTTAATTTAATTAGATTCTCTCAACTAGATGTTTTTATGTGTGACCTACTGAAGAACAATTTTTAAGTTGATTCAATGTTTGACTTTTTTCAGTGTAGTTGAACACACATTACCTTCATATCTGGTTGTGGTTCTGAACAGAACCATTTATCATCCTTAAAACTTTAACAGTAACGTTGCAGAAGTGTGCAGTGATAAAATTAGAAAATGTCAACAGGTGTTTCTTTCCCCAGTGGTTGTTTAGTTTGGTCCAGGCTGTTGAAATGACCATATTATGGTTATTTCACATGTGTGAAGAAGAGCTCAGAAAACCACAACCCTTAAACTAAGACCAGACCATGAGCTCGTGTTTGTTTTTATCATGAACATGAATGATCCGGAACCTTAACTAATGACAATGAAAGTTATTCATTCTTAAGTTTGGATTACAGCTGCGCTATAAACTGTTAGAGCGTCAACATCACAATGTATGTGTGCACAAGTCCTGCAATTATTTTTATTTTTTTATAATTTTTTATTTATTTGTGTAATTTTATTATTTATTAATTTGTTTGTATTAATTTATTATTATGCATTTGTAGTTTATTATGTATGTATTTTTAAATGTATTTATGTTATTTATTGATTTATTGGTATTTTTTACACATTTTTTAATTTTTTATTTATTATAATTTTTTTTCTATATTAATTTTATTTTTATTCATTTATTTTTAAATTTTCAAAAATTATTTATGCATTTTAATTGTTTATTAATTATATAATTTATTCATGTATTTATCTGTACAAAATTGTCATTTATATTTTTATTTATGTATTCATTCACTTATTTTTTTATTTTTATTAATTTCTTATTTGTTTATTTCTGCATTTTCATTATGTATTCATTATTCATTTATTTGCATTTGTACTACTTTTTATTTATTTATCTATTTTATTTATTTACTCACTGTATTTTTTTATTCATATTATACATTTCTTTAATTATTTTGGATATAAGAAGGATGACACAAAAACATATGTTCAGTGTCGAACACTAATCTGTTTGCATCGGCGACACACAACTGTTATTTACTCCTGAGGATTATTTTCATATTGCAATGTATATATATGTGTATATACATATGTAGTATATATGTGTATATACATATGTAGTATATATGTGTATATACATATGTAGTATATATGTGTATATACATATGTAGTATATATGTGTATATACATATGTAGTATATATGTGTATATACATATGTAGTATATATGTGTATATACATATGTAGTATATATGTGTATATACATATGTAGTAT
>CM035796.1:1386252-1391252 GCA_020466265.1 Siphamia tubifer
ATGACCTTATATTATATATTATATTAACTTATTCTGTCTGTAAATTTAATGTTTCTCATCATTGCTGAACTTTCCACTGACCTCTGACCTCTGGCATCTTTTCAAATCCTTTTAAGCTACATATTTTAGGTTGTACGTACACTACCATCTAAGGTCTTACAGTATACTGAAGAGGGTTTTAAAAACGTCTTGATTTTTTCTCTGGAGTGCTTTTTTTTTTGGTTTTTTTTGCTGTTAAGTGCAGCTCATTGAGCCATTCAACCACACTTAACAGATACATCTAGTGCAGAAAAAAAAATTCTTATTATTAATGTACAACTCTACCCTGACCCCAGTGAAGCATTTGTAAAAGTGGTTTAAAATAGACACAAAGCACTGGAACCCAGTAGCATTTGTACTGCTCAGTCCACTCAACGTCCATTTATGTTCAACATTTTGGCATGACCCGTCCGTCCTGTGTGTTCTTTATGTCTGTATTTCTGTCCGTCCTCTGGGGGTCTGCAGATGCAAACTCAAATCGAGGAAACTGAGGCGTACCTCTGGGAACCGTGGGGTGCAGAGTTCAGATTTGAAGAGAATAATAATGGCAGAACTTTTCGAAAAAAGCAATTGTGTGAGTTCTTGAGAAACTTTATTAAAAATGTTTATTCAATGAATTACTAATTCAACCAATCAGAGGCTGTTTTTCAACATCGCCATAGCAACAAGGGCTTTAGTTTAGAGCAGAAGGCTTTGTTCTGAGGCCTCCCATTGGTTCAAATCTATAATTCTGTAGATTTCTATTTAAGGGTTGTCTAGAGGGAATCCCCATCTTTCCAACGGTACCAAACATGACGGGGAAATACCTAACGCCAGCGCCAAGGAAAGTCGTGTTTGGAGTCGATTTGTCTTAGTTTTAGACTTAATTACTGTCAGAGTCAGTTGTTGTTCTTCCTAAAAGACATGATTTGAAGAAGTTACGCTAGGAATTTAACAAACACTCATAGTTAGAAGTGTTCAGGAGACATTTTACTGGGATTTTATCAATAAACTTTAAATCATTTTGACCCATATACCGTATTTGAGGCTAAAATTAAAAATACTGCTGTGACTGAACCACTGCTTTAATGATGGACGGACACATACACACACACACACACACACACACACACACACATATATATATATATATATATATATGTATACTGGATGCGATTTCCCCTACGAGTCTTTCTGTCAGCGTGAACACAAAATTATTGAAAGAGGAACGTCACATGCAGCTAAGTTTGGGCGGAGGGGGACTGTAACGCTCACAGCAGGAGCCACCTTCTCCCTCTGGAGGGTAAAGAGACAGGGTAGTGAACCGTAAGTAAGCTAATGGCAGCGCTAGCATATCATCAGTACTGACAGCCATCAGCACGCTAACCACAAAATGGAAATAATAATGTTCAACTATCATATAGAATGTAGTGTTATGTAATTATAGATAATAATATTTTCTTATTTCATGGTGACATTAGTCTGATTAGACGACTGTTAGCGCTATTTGTCATTAATGCTAGTTTGGTAAGCTAAGCTAAATGTGTTAGCTAATGCATCTCAGTGACATAATTATCATTATCTTACTGTGAAACCTGGACCAGGATCCTCTTTATGTTTTTGATCCATTCACACACAAATGTTTTATCTTTGGGGAAATGATAGAAGGTCTGTCCACGCTATGATTTTTGACTCTTTAAGGATGGCTGGACATTTCAGGGCGCAGCAGTGAGGCACTACTGCCGTCGTGTTGTGTGTAGCAACAAGTGTAGTGTAGCCTTCAATGTCTTTAGAACAGGGATGGGCAAACCATTCCTGAAGGGCTGGTGTGGCTGCAGGTTTTTGTTCCAACCAAGCAGTAACACACCAGACTTGATTCAATTAATCAACTGATCTCAGTCTGCAGAGAGTTGATTGGTCAAACTGTGAACTCTTGGTTGGTTGGAACAAAAACCTGCAGCCACATCGGCCCTTTGTGGAATAGTTTGCCCATGCCTGCTTTAGAATGTTCTGGGTGAATGAGACCCACTCTATTTTAAATACCAAACACATCTGTATTTATAAGTGCCTCCTTCAGTGTTTAGAACCAGTATTTTTTTTTAATTTTTTTTTACAACATACAGAGCATGTAGTGGACAGTTTAGACACGTCCTACATATGTCCAGAAGCCTGACATGTTTGGAGTGATTCAGACACAGTTTCCAGGCTTTGGCAAACAGCTGCATTAAATCCATCCTGAGCTCTTGTGTGTCTTGGATTGTAGTCGAGACAGTTAAATGCATCCTGGCTGCGGTCTGCAATGCAGCGTAGTGAACAGAGGACCTGCCAGAGTTAATGAGGCAGAGAGCAGCGGGACCTTAGCACAAGGTGTTCAATCACAGGCCATTACCACAGCCCTCAACCTCTCTTACTGCCTGCTCTTGTCAATAGCAATCTATGGTAAGCCATAGTTTATCTGTGGGGAGGGCAGTGTACTGACCAACTGTAAAACACCTGCATTGTTCATATGTGTCAAAGTTTAAAACCCAAATAATAGGAAAGACGCAAAAAAACACACATTTTATTTTTGATTAATGGATTTGGTCCAGAAAATCTAAACCATTTAGAAAGTTTGACCTCAACCCTTCTCGGTAAAGACCTAGTGGATATTTTAAAAAAACCAAAACGTTAATCTAAAATGTTTATTACCGGTTCATCCATTAATCCATAATACTGTTTGGTTAGTCATCAGATGTGACCCATTTGGACGTTCAGAGGCTCTGTAGTTACCATGGAAACACTGTCATCTTCTACATCATTGATTCACCAATAAAAACCCATGGAGTTTGACCAATGACTGTGCTTTTATGTTCAGTTAATGATATATTTTCTTCAGAAAGTCACTATTTCCTCATTTTTGCCTGATTTGATGTAAATTTACTCTGAGTTTTTAGGAATATCTGCATGATCAGTCAATTAATTATGGAAACATACCTGACTTTCACTGAAAAATGCAAGAAAAAAAAAGTAGTACTTGTAATTCTCCAGAAGTTAACAAATTAATGTAACACACTTTAATGTGTGCTGCACATTTTGTTCAAAAATTACCTTTATCTAACATTCAATTGCTGTGATGTGGTTACTGTATGTTTCATTTTCAGATACTTTTACACGTACTATGGAGACAATCATTTCATCTTTGTCTAATCTGCAGTCAGTGGATTTTTCCAAATACGTACACAACAGGAGTTTTGAGCAGTACTTCATTTGGCCATCAATTAAAGACGCAGACATCCTCTGCACACATCAGTAATTCTGTCTGTTTCCTGGGGGTTTGAAGACAAGAATCCAGACGGAAAACACAAAGAAGTACCAAAGACAACCACAGAGGCAGTGTTTGGATTTGAAGAGAATCATTTCCAGAAATAAAGGAAATTTTAATAGAGTGATTATTTGGGACAGGTACTCTACAAGTATTATATATATATATATATATATATATATATATATATATAAATGTTCCTCTCGCCCCACCTGGGCGGTGTCTCCTTCAGACTCGGGTCCTCTACCAGAGGCCCCTCCCACCTGGGCGGTGTCTCCTTCAGACTCGGGTCCTCTACCAGAGGTCTGGGAGCCTGAGGGTTCTGTGCAGGATCTTAGCTGTTCCTAACAATGTTCTCTTTTGGACACAGATCTCTGATGTTGTTCCTGGTATCTGCTGGAGACATTGTCCCAGCTTGGGGGTCACTGCCCCTAGTGCCCCCATCACTACTGGTACCACTGTTGCCTTCACACTCCACATTTTCTCTAACTCCTCTTTCAGCCCTTGGTATTTCTCTTCTCTTCTCATGTTCTTTCTTTCTCATGTTGCTATCACTGGGGACTGCTACATCTATCACCACCACTGTCTTCTCATGTTTATCCACCACCACTATGTCAGGCTGATTGGCCATCACCATCTTGTCAGTCTGGATCTGGAAGTCCCACAGGATCTTGGCCTGTTTGTTCTCTGTCACCTTTGAGGGGGGGGGGGGGTTCTCCCATCTTGACCCTTGACCTCCAGTCCATACTCTTTACAGATGTTCCTGTACAGTATGTCCTCTACCTGGTTATGTCTCTCCATGTATGCCTTACCTGCCACCATCTTACACCTGCTGTGATGTGCTGGACTGTTTCAGGGGCTTCTCTACACAGCCTACACCTGGGGTCCTGTCTGATGTGGTAGACCCCGGCCTCTATTGCTCTGGTGTTCAGGGCTTGTTCTTGTGCAGCCATGAGTAGTGTCTCTGTGCTGTCCTTTAGTCCAGCCTTTTCCAGACACTGGTATGTCTTTTCCATATCAGCCACTTCCTCAATTTGTCAATGGTACACGCCATGCAAGGGTTTGTCCCTCCATGATAGCCCCTCTGGTTCCTCGACCTTACTGGGCTTTTGTTGCCTGAGGCATTCACTTAGCAGTTGGTCATTGGGGCCATTTTCTTGATGTATTCCTGGAGGTTCGCCGTTTCCTCCTGGACAGTAGTTCTGACACTTACTACTCCTCGGCCCCCTTCCTTTCGCTTAGTGTAGAGCCTCAGGACACTGGACTTGGGGTGGAACCCTCCATGCATGGTAAGGAGTTTCCTTGTCTTGATATCAGTGGCTTGTATCTCTTCCAGTGGCCAGGATATTATCCCAGCTGGGTATCTGATTACTGGCAGGGCATAGGTGTTAATGGAAGTGTCCTTGTCCAAGGACCAGAGGTGGAAAGTAACTGAGTAAAAGTACTTCATTACTGTACTTGAGTAGAGTTTTTAGGTATCTGTACTTTACTTGATCATTTATTTTTCTGGCAACGCTTTACTTTTACTTCTTACATTTGTACTTAAAAATCTGTACTTTATAGTCTTTACATTTATATAAATATATGTACTTTATACTCTTTACATTTATATAAATATATGTACTTTATACTCTTTACATTTATATAAATATTTGTACTTTATACTCTTTACATTTATATA
>CM035796.1:1396252-1413752 GCA_020466265.1 Siphamia tubifer
AGTTGTTCTACAGATGTTCTACAGATGTTCTACAGTTGTTCTACAGATGTTCTACAGTTGTTCTACAGTTGTTCTACAGTTGTTCTACAGTTGTCCTACAGATGTTCTACAGATGTTCTACAGTTGTCCTACAGTTGTCCTACAGATGTTCTACAGATGTTCTACAGTTGTTCTACAGATGTTCTACAGTTGTTCTACAGTTGTTCTACAGATGTTCTACAGATGTTCTACAGATGTTCTACAGTTGTTCTACAGATGTTCTTCAGTTGTTCTACAGATGTTCTACAGATGTTCTACAGTTGTTCTACAGTTGTTCTACAGATGTTCTACAGATGTTCTACAGTTGTTCTACAGTTGTCCTACAGATGTTCTACAGATGTTCTACAGTTGTCCTACAGTTGTCCTACAGATGTTCTACAGTTGTTCTACAGATGTTCTACAGTTGTTCTACAGTTGTTCTACAGATGTTCTACAGTTGTTCTACAGATGTTCTACAGATGTTCTACAGTTGTTCTACAGATGTTCTACAGTTGTTCTACAGTTGTTGTACAGATGTTCTACAGATGTTCTACAGTTGTTCTACAGTTGTCCTACAGATGTTCTACAGATGTTCTACAGTTGTCCTACAGATGTTCTACAGATGTTCTACAGTTGTTCTACAGATGTTCTACAGTTGTTCTACAGTTGTTCTACAGTTGTTCTACAGATGTTCTACAGATGTTCTACAGATGTTCTACAGTTGTTCTACAGATGTTCTACAGTTGTTCTACAGATGTTCTACAGATGTTCTACAGTTGTTCTACAGTTGTTCTACAGTTGTTCTACAGATGTTCTACAGATGTTCTACAGATGTTCTACAGATGTTCTACAGTTGTTCACTTGTATATTCATACATTTAGTCATTTTACTTTATATCATTACTGGAACTGGTCTGTTCTTAGGGTTAGGGTTGATCTGCACTAACATGTTTACCTGGAAAATAATTGGTTGTTGTTATTAGACAGTAATTAACAGTCTCTTCTTAAACAAAAACTACATAAAAATATATTATTTCATAGTGTTTTAAATACATTTTTGTAACTCCATAAAAAATAGGTGCATTTAAAAAGATTTCAATCACATTGTTTTTTTTCAGCCTAGAGATGAATAAAAACACTTCGGCGACAAATCTTGACGAAGGTTCTCATAATTTATGAATCAAAGGGTTAATCCATGACAGTGAAGATTCAGGAAAACAGAAGAATCTGTGCAAAAACATGGTCTAATGCACCAAATATTGCATTCTAGACCCCTTATGAAACAAAAATATATGACAATATACAAAAAATATAATGCATTATATTCAAAAATATATTTCCTTTTATTAAAGATGAGTGAAGAACTACGTCAACTACGTCATCCTAAAGATTACACTGATTGGTTGTAGCCCCTTTTAGCCCCGCCTCCTCTGACTATGAAGCACCAGATTGCACTGCTAGGGTAATTAACAGTCTCTTCTTAAACAGTAATTGCATTAAAACCTTGTTTATTTCAAAGTGTTCTGATGTGTTTTAAATACATATTTCTTTGCTTCAAAGCTTAAACTGGAGGGAAATTTTTTTAACGCCATAAAAAAAATAGGTTCGCTAAAAATATTTAAATCACACTGCTTTAAGAGAAATAAAAACCTCTTCTTATAATTGATGCATCAAAGGTGGTTAAACGATCCAGTGAAATTCTACCATTGTTACTGATATGTGTGTTTTTTTCGGCTAAATTCTCCTCTAATCCAGTTTTTTTTTTAAGATATTTACATAACCTGTGATGTGGGGCAACATGGCTCAGAAACACATTAGAAGGGAGTCGATGCATAAGCGCTCTGATTACTATCCTTTATAATCAATCTAGTAGCGACTTTAGAGCTTTAGTGGATGCGGATAAGCTCAGGGAACCAATAACTCTTCACATTACTAATGCAAGCTAAAAAAAAAAAACAAGAAATCAAAGGGAAGGCAATGTCTATTAGTAGAAAAGTGCAGCAGCGTACAGTCATCTGCTGGGGTGTGTGTTTTGTTTGGTCTCTGCCTCCCAGTTCCGTCGGGCAGCGATAATTCACGTCGAGGCCCGCAGCAGTGCTGACATTGTATGATGAACTGCTCCCAGCTAGATTAATGCCACCAGATGCCAGGCGAGATGCCATATTAATTACCCAGAGATAATGTCAGCACAACCATATGGCAGCTCAACTGGCCATTTAGTTGACAGGGAGAGGTCTTTATAGCGCTGCAAATGTCCTCATCTGTGTGCGCCATATTCTACCCCTGACTGTAGCAACCACGCGCTGGCTCTCACATTATTACTGGAATTACACTGTGCCAATTCTAAATCTGGAAGAAGCTTTGATATATAGAAATACACCATTAAAAAGGAGGGCGAGTGGTGACAGGTTTTCATTTCCCAAAAGATAATCTAGGTCAGAGAAGGAAAAAAAAGAAGATTCCTTCATTCTCAATTAATGTCACACAGGAAAATAAGAGCTGCACGATTTACCGTTTGAGCGAGGGCGTTGACTTCCAATTTTGACATTCCAATGTAATTTGAATTTATAATAAAACCTGAACCTGTACATGGTCTCATTAGGACTATTTCTTTTACTTTTGTGAAAGTGGTTGTAAACACTTTCAAGTTCAGGTCACTGATTTTTTTTTTTTTTTACATCTGAGGCAATATGCGAATCACAAACGCGAAGGTCATTATCTTTTATCTTATCTGGACACCTGTAGACGTTAGCGTCCAACTGGTACGTAACTAGCAGAGTGGTCAGTCCTGCTCGTTCATGAACAATAGGTAGATGTTAGCACGTCTTCGATTGACACGCAGGTAAAACTAATGTGTGAGTGTTTTACATATGGTGTCAGTTTAGAGGCTTTCATCAGTAACAACCAGGAAAACTATGGAACAGTGTTTCACACACAACAAGACAACGGACAAAAGATGATGTTTGTGGATTATGTAACGTTAAAAGTGTCAGCTGATAATAATGTTCATGACTGCCACTGCAGCAGAATATTTGACTGAATACAATTACCTCCACCAAGGAGGTTATGTTTTTGCCGGCGTTTATCGCTTTGTCTGTCTGTGTTCAAGATAACTTGAAAACTTATTGACGGATTTTGGGGGGGGTGTCTATATCTTGGCTGAGGGCTGCGCTCTCAGAGTGCTTTCTCGTATTTAATTTTGATGCTGAGGTATTAGTGAGACATTTTCAAAGTAATATAATTCATAAATATTTGAATATCTATATTACTTTACAATTCAAATATGATTTTTGGGCAAAGGTCAAAGCTTTAGTTTGAGCATCGACACTGTCATGTGAGTAGAATAATAATAATAATAATAATAATGGCCACTCAAAGTGCTTCGCATTAATAACCCATTATTCATTCACTCTCACATGCTCCCTCTGGTGGTGGTAAACTACATATGTATCCATAGGTGTCCTGGGGCAGACTGACAGAAGCGTGGCAGCCATTTTGTGCCTATCGCCCCTCCCACCACCAAACATTCATACACTAGTGTGAGTGACACTGGATGCAGGAGGGTCTTTGCCCAAGGACACAACAGACCAATGAGGACAGAGCAGGATTTGAACCACCAACCTTCAGTTACTGGTCACCCCAATAATATAAACTATAAGATGAGATGAAGATAAGAAGAAAGTATCAGATGCACAATGTCCACCACAAAACGACCAGGAAGTCAGTGTAAACATCCACTGCTAACTGTTCCCTGAACGCCCCCTAAACTGTGTGTGTGTGTGGGTGGGGGGGGATCCACGCTGCTAATGTGCAGAAGACACCGCTGGCTATTATCAATGTTTTATTTTCACATTTAGTGGACATTGAAACTGCCTGTAAAAATAAGCCACATAAGACGCAACAGTTTGTCTTAGTAAAATTTGTTACCGATGTGGAATGAGTGTGAAAGCAGAGGGTCCATTAGAGGCTGACGAACACCCCAACCACCTTCAAAAACCTTAACAGGAACATACAACCCCTCCCCCCTTTGGGTTGCAGTGGATATAAATTCCAAAATGACAGTGGAATTTATTTAGTGGCATCCCCCCCCCCCCCCCCACACCTGTAAAGATCATAAACGATGCACGCGGTGAATTAATGTCAACGTGAAAAACAGTAGCAAAGCCCTTTAACATGATCTACAGTTGCACCGGCAGCCCCTTATTGTGGACTCATGGATCATTTACAAAGACGGACCGTGCTCACCATCGTGTCCACCTCCCCCCCCCCTTCCCCTTGACATCTCCTCCTCACCCACCACCGGAGCACCCACCCCACCCCACCCTCCAATCCCCACAAATCCGATTTAATCAGACAACTTGTGCAGTGTGGCTGGGAGTAAGAAAAAGGATAATTAGTAAACAGAGGAGCTACTCGCCAGGCTTCATTGGCATTCGCACCGGGTTACTGTGTCGCATTTAAAATGCAGTCTGATGAAGTCTACAGAATCAAACCATTTGTTACTCCTATTGAGGAGGCTTTGGGCTACTGGCAATTAAATTGGAATTAGCACTGGGGAATGAGATGCGGCAGATTCATACCAAAGAGAGAAGGGAGGGAGGGAGGGAGGGAGGGAGGGAGGGAGGGAGGGAGGGAGGGAGGGAGGGAGGGAAAAGGAAACAGAGTGAGCGCTCTGTCTGGACCCGACTCGGCTTCACGGTGGGTCAAGTCCCAAAATGATTTGGTTTCCTTTGCTTTTGTTTATTTCCTCCATAATTTCACTTTACCTTCCCTATTACCACAGCAGCAGCTATTAACCATTTTACACTGAGCTTCATTCATGTACTAGAGAAAACTTAAAAGGTTCATGAGTAAAACTTTGAAAAACAAACAGAACACCAAATTTTTCTGACAATAAGTCACAGTTTTTTTTTCATAGGAGGTGTGACTTATAGTCCAGAAAATATGGTATCCATCTATCTCCCTGTCTCACTCTCTCTCTCCAGCTGCATTTCCATTACTCTTGGAAATTCGCAAAACTGTCAATGGAAACATGAATTTTGAAAAAAAAAAAGTTCAAATATCGATACAAAGTTTTTATGCTTTCATGAGGTGGTTTATCAGACATTTCCTTATTCTAATATATCACAAAAGCACAATTAAAACACTTTTTCCACAATTATACGTCACAGGACATGACGTACATGGTCACATGATCACTTCTCTGGGAGTGACAATAGTGTGATACACATGGACAGAGGAGGAGACGGTATTCAGTATAAAAACATCAGTGTCATTTTAGAGACAGAAAACAGCAGAGAAATGTAGCGTGATATCAACCACATTAAAAAAGGTTCATCTGGAGGGATGATATTTGAGTTACCACGCTCCTGCTGAGAACAACCCTAACCTTTGACCCCTAACACGAGCACAACCGTCAATGGAAACACCTTCAAAGAGCAAATATAGTTTGTCAAAAGTTTAGGAATATCACTATTGTTTTATGAAAAACAGCTTCTCTATCTTTCAGTTAATTGGTGTATAGATGTGTGTTTACAGAATGAGGAGCGCAGGTGTCTATTTTATTTAGGGCCCCAGAGCCTTAGTTGTCCTTCCCCATCATCTATCCATCCATCCATCCATCCATCCATCCATCCATCCATCCATCCATCCATCCATCGTATTTTTCACACTCTAACTCACAGGGTTTTGTTTTTCATAGTTTGGCTGGAGGTGTGAATTATATTAACACATTATTAACACATTATTATATAATTTCACATGTTATTTTCACACTGACAACCAGCAGAGAGTGCTGTTGAGCATGAGCATGTTCTTTATGCTATAATTATTACATTAACATACCAGTTTTTTGTTTATGCGTCATGTAATGTTAGCTGAATGTGTTACGTTAGCATAGCGTACACAGATTCAACCTGTTGTTCTCAATTCTATTTTTTATTTTAAATAACCTTTCAAGATGAAATGTCTGTTGTTGCTGTTGGATTTTATCAAATACACCCCCCCCAAAAAATGCAACTTAGACGCCAGTGTGACTTAGACAGTAAATAAATTTTTTTGGCTACTGTAAATGTTTCATCAAACACAAGGTGAAATTAAGTGTTGTAATTTTTTTTTACATGGAACCCATAATTATATAATATATGTATATTATCTCATATATTATAAAATATCATTTGCATTGGCATTGAACTGCCAACGCAAATTAGCCGTTTGGCTACAATTGGGTGCATTTACAGAAATGTTCATTAATGTACAATGTCCCCTCTATACCAAATAAAATAAAATAAAATGAAATAAATAAAAAATACAGAGGCGCTAAAACAAACACATGACTGTCCTTAAAGTCGAAGTATTTCAGGAGGAGAGTGAAGAAACAAAGAGATGCCGTTTGCTCTGCCACAGCTGACTGGGCACAGTGGAGATCAGCATGAAGACTGGGCTGGTCCAGTGGTGGTGAGGGGATGGATGGATAGAATGTAAGGGGGGGGGGGGGGCATGAGGGGCTGGGGGAGATAAATGAAGTGGAAATGAGAGGGAGCAGCTCCTGTGCTACAGCTGGCCTCCCCAGGTCTGCTCTACCCATGACAACTGGCTTCTTATGTGACTGAGACCATCCAGGATTTACAACTGTAAGGGGAGGGTGTGTGTGTGTGTGTGTGTGTGTGTGTGTGTGAGGGGGGGGGGCATTTTTTAGTATCATTTGTTAGTATCACAGGTTAGGACACACACTGTTTATATAACCGTACAAATCCAATAACTGTTAGTAACAAGTATTCAGAGAATGCCTAATGTGGCCACCATTTTGTGCCAATCTCAAGTTTCCATGACAACCCGTCCAAATGTCTACAATTCTCATAATTGGTGTTATCACCTACAACCAATAGTTTTTCAGATCTCTGGAGGTCAAAGGTGACATGTGGCCAAATTAACTTGTGTAACACTGTTTGTGTCAAACATAGACATATCACACTATAACTTAATCAATACCTGATATATTATCATAATATTACACACACTGACACACACACACACACACACATATATATATATATATATATATAAAACAAAATTATCAATGTTGCAAAAGGTCAAAGGTCAAGGTTGGTCAAAAATCACATTATTAGCTCAAATTCAGGAACAGGTTGTCATAGAAACTGGAGATTGGCACAAAATAGGGACGTGATTAAACATTTATGAATACTTGTATTTAATTTTGATGCCGAGGTGTTAGTGAGGCATTGTCAGAGTAATATAATCAACAAATATTCAAATATTATTTGAATATCTACAATCATTTTCAAATTAAAATTGAATGTGATTTTTGGGCAAAGGTTAAAGCTCTACCTTGTACATGCCAAACTTCACAACGATCTGTCAAGAATTGGCGAAGTTAAGAGTACGAACAGAGGAAATGTACACGCAGACAGACAGACAGACAGACAGACAGACAGACAGACAGACAGACAAACCGTTAAACCAATATAACTTTGCAAATGTCAGATTCACGAAGTTAAACAAACCAACACGGGCAAAAACATAACGTCCTTGGCGGAGGTAAAAAAATGACACACCAGCAGTTTATGATTTTCACAGATACATTATGAACACGTTGCTCTGACAGTAACTTTAGAATAGTTTATCCAGTTAAACCTTGACCAGATGCCGTACCAAAAGGCAGAGTATTAGCTACTTTTACTGCAGCATGTGCTCCAGGTCTTGGTGAAAAAGTACACCAACGTCATAGTGACAAATAACTATACATTTGTGTAACAGTGGCAGATACAGCCCCATTGATTCAGTGTTAAATTAAAAAAAGGCTGCTGTAATGCTTTTCTTTCCCCCCATGACCCTTCTGAAATTACAAAAAGAGAAGCAAAATGTGCTATTAAAGAGGGAAAAAAAATAGCACAGAGACGATGATGGTTATCTTTAATAAAGTATGTGTCTTGAGTGCGCATTTCAAACTCCATAAATGCATATATGCACTCAGATGCTTCATTCTCAAGGTTAAATGCAAAGATGTTGTTCAAGCGAAAGTCCATTACTGCAGGAAAGCAATGAAAATAAATGACAGTATTCAGTAGGAGGTTCAAGGATCCTATGGAGAGATTTGCGCTGCTCTGTCATTTGTATATCCACTTGTCTCCACATAAAATGCTCAATTGTGTGTTTACTGAAGAAGCACCACATCGTAGTGCAGACCTATTTTTCTCTTTAACAGGATTCAAGTCTAAATATATCAGGATGTCTGCTGGGATGGCGTAAATCACTGCAAGATAAATGATCCTGGACAGGATAATAAAACTCTTTTCAAAATCACTGAGCACAATGATGAGACAAAGCTACACATGCAAACTGTTGGGACAAATAAAGAGGCCCATGCACGCCCTGTTTTCTTCTATTGTTCGATTGATATTGTCAATAAAAGTCAACGTTACAATTTTTAACTGTGCAATACAGTATATACTGAGATATGAAAAAAATAGCTGTGTGGTGCCGGCATAAATGGTCAAACGTTTCCTTTTGGCACCAAGTCTTCAATTAAAGGCACAGCTGGATTGACAGAAAGACATAGCGGACATTTTCCAGGTGGCCTATCTTTTTTTTTTAAACGATGTGAAATATAATATTAACTAGTATTCAGAGAGTGTCTAATCTCTTAATCTCTTTCTATGACAAACTGTTCTTGAATTAGAGCCAAAAATGTGATTTTGACCTTTCTGCTAAATCCGACCTTGACCTTTGACCTTTTGTAATATTGATAATTTCATTATATGTATACATGTGTCAGTGTGTGTAATATTATAATAATATATCCAGTATTGATTAAGTTATAGCGTGATACGTCTATGTTTGACACTTTTTTGGACACTTCACCTTTGACCTCCAGAGATCTGACAAACTATTGGTCGTAGGTGATAACAGCAATTATGAGATTTGTATAAATCTTCATTCTGTATCATTTGGTACCAACCTTGACCTTTGACCTTTACTCAAATGGATCATTGCATCTAATGCACATTATCTATATGTATATGTCCATATCTACAGTATTTATTAAGTTATATCATCATATTTCTGTGCACATACACATATTTTCAGTAGTTTTAGTCGTATGGTATAATATCTAATAATATCTAAATTGCAAGAATAAAAAGTTGAGTCTATTTTCTACGGTTCTTCTCTCAGTTGTAGTATGACTAAGTATTTATTTTTATCTTGTGGTTAGGGTTAGGGTCTCTGTCTTTTATATCACATGTATACGGTGTTTTATCCTGTTTTGTGCCACTCTTCATCTTCATCATCCTCCCTCACACTTCCTGCTTTAAAATAAACCAAACTTGACTGAACCCAGGCTCCACCTTAAGCCCCCACTGTCCGCCTCCCATCACCCCCCCCCCAAACTCCTGTCCTGCAAAGGAATCCCAAATCTCTGCTCGCCTTTATTCTTCTTGTCCCTGGCCATCTGGACAGTGGGGGCGGACAATGCAAAAAAAAGGGGTCGAGCTGGGACGGGGACAGGGGGGGGTGACAGTGCAAACCCACATTAGTCACAGGCTCTTAGGTCCTACGACCCCAACACTCACACACAAACTGCACACTCACAAAGCAGGTCTACACCAAAATACCCCCCCCCTGCCTTTTCCAATCACTGCTGCTGCTGACATTGTCTTTTCCTGTTGGACAAAAGGCTTTTAGCACCTCGCTCTCCTGTCCTAAACGTAGCGCAGACACCCAGGCCGGACAGGATGGACTGTTTGTTTTCTCCACTGGAAGGAAACAGGGGACAGAAGGAAAGTACTGGGGGGGTGGGGGGGGGGTGGGAGTCTATGAGACGTGTGTAACTTTAAAAAAAGTAAAGCAAATTATACATGAATGGTCCAAGAGAAGCAGAACCAAAGGGCTAGTCAGCGATAAAGGTACGGTACAATGGTTCTGGAGCGGCTTAATGTAGTTACCGGAGAAGCTTTTGTTAGGGGGGGGCGGAGGATGAGTACGGGGGTGGAGGTCTAAGAGAAAAGTCATGGAGGAGTACAAGCTCCTATTGTAAGGAAAGGTTTGCATTTAACAGCCGTAGAAGAAGAAGAAGAAGAAGAAGAAGAAGAAGAAGAAGAAGAAGAAGAAGAAGAAGAAGGAGAAGAAGGTGAAGGCCAGTTCAGTCACAAACGTTCACAATGAAGAGAAAATAATATTAAATAAATAAATAAATAAAATGACAAAGACATGACGACAATGTGCACAGAATAAGAACCTGCACTTACGGTTCAACCCATGGATCATTCATGTTACAAAATAAAACCAGAAATAAGACAAAGAAAAAACAAGTCATTTCTTCATTATTTGTTTCCAAAACTAAAATTAAAAAACTGATAACGATGCGTTTTTTGTTCTTTTTTTTTCAGTTTTCCTTTTGGTTTGAAATAAATAATAGAAAAAACTTTTCCCGTTTCAAGTCAAATTTATGAGTCAACTTCTCCTAAAAATTAAATGACTGTTTCTTCCACAGTATAAAGTGAATTAAAAGAAGTCATTAAACACAAGCAGATTTAATCCATATATAAGATGCACTGTCATTTACCTTCTATTGATATTTACTGTAACATTTATAATAATATTTAATATTCTCTGCTATATTTTTAAAAATATTATCTTATCTTTTACCACCTCTGGTCCAAACTAAACACATTTTTGTGAGCGACACACAGACAATCTAAACAGATGCAGAATAATGAATGAATGGAAATAAAAGTGGTAAAATCCCAGGTGGAAATGATATCTCTTTTTTAAAATTGACTTTACAGCTTTTATTACCTCCACCAAGGAGGTTATGTTGTTGTCGTTGTCTGTCTGTCTGTCTGTCTGTCTGTCTGTCATTCTGTCTGTCATTCTGTCTGTCTGTCTGTCTGTCTGTCTGTCTGTCTGTCATTCTGTCTGTCTGTCTGTCTGTCATTCTGTCTGTCATTCTGTCTGTCTGTCTGTCTGTGTTCAAGGTAACTGGAAAACTTATGGACAGATTTTGATGACATTTTCAGGGTACGTTGATAATGGGGAGATCTGGAAATGATTAGATTTTGGTGGTGATCCGAGGGGGGGGGGGGGTCTATATTTTGGCAGAGGTCTGCGCTCTCAGAGTGCTTTTCTACTTTAATTATATTATCACTTTTTATTGTTATTTTACATCCATACTAATTTTTTTCATTGTAAATATTTCCTCAGTGTTTGTATGTTTTATTGTTGGAGCACTTTGTTTGTATTTGCCTTTAAATGTACAAAGAATGGCCGTCGTGCAACAAATGCATGGAAGTATAGAAAAATAAACTTGCCTTGAACTACAGGAGCGGCCTGTATTCTTCTATTTCATCATTATTGTGAATCATGTGCACAATTAGAATATTATTAATGTTTTCCCAGTTACACTGTCAAGGACTTTATTTTCCCTCTTGTCTTTGTAAAAAACACAAAATATTCAGTATTCGACCAAATTTCTATTGGGAATAAAAGTGTTCTACAGCTAAAGGACTTTACTGAAATAAACAACCTTTCTATTTCTATGTCTCTGCAGCAGCACCGCAGCGATGCTTATTTTTATTGTCCATATTTTTAACTTTTAAAATGACAGAAAATATAAACTACATTAAATGCTTTAGAAATGTTGAATGTGCCACTCCTAACTATGACAAATACAAAAATTCGCTGAAAGCGATGACATTGCACAGATACTGAATACACTGGTTTAATAAAGCACCCATTATGATTTGGTTGGAATGACCTGCACCTTCAATTTAACACAGATTCCAAAACTAAGAATTACAGCACTTCTATTGGTAAGAATTAAATGGAAAATATAAATGCTGCCATATACTATTATTATTATTATTATTATTATTATTATTATTATTATTATTATTATACAGTGGCTTTGGCTCGTGACCTCATTTAAAATTTCTCCACACTTGTATTAGAGAAGTCATTACTTTAATTATTATTTGGAATTTTTTTTTTTTTTATTTTGATAATTTTGTTCATCCAGAAAAGTAAAGTTATAGTAAAAGTATGAATGTCAGTGTATTGGACGATAAATAAACCACAAAACCCATGAATATACAAGTTAAAAAAAATAAATCCTCTTTGTAAATGTTTTATTTTTTCATTCAGTGACACTAAAACAATGTAGAATTTCACAAAATGTCAATAATCAGAACAAATGTGAACATTTTTAAAGTGTTTTATAAATGTCTTTAAACATGATTGTATAGGTGTTTTTTTTTACTGTTTTCTTTTTATTTTCCATTTATTAGTATTAAAATAAATCAAATCTAAATGTTTGATGATGTTTTGACGTCCACTAAAGCACCTACATGAAAAAATACATCTGGACACATTAAACCACTGGTGTCAAACATGAGGCCTGGGGGCCACATCTGGCCCACCTAAAGGTCCAATTCGGCCCTTTGGATGAATTTATGAAAAGGAAAAATGACGTTAAGATATAAATCACTTTAGTTCATGGTCCCACACATCTCATAATGAACCATAAATATTCACAACTATTCTTTGTAAATGTCTTTTCTTTCATTCAGTGGCACTAAAACAAAGTATAATTTCACAAAAAATGTCAATCAGAACAAATATGAAAAACTGTCAAGGACTTTATAAATGTTAATTTCCATTCACTCTTTTTAAACATACTTGAATTGTTTTTAACTGTTTTATTTTTTCATTTATTATTGTTCAAATAAATCAAATCTAAATGTTTGATGATGTTTTGATGTCCACTAAAGCACCTAGATTAAAAAGTCACCACATACATCTGGACACATTAAACTACTGGTGTCAAACATGAGGCCTGGGGGACCAAAACGGGCCCACCTAAAGGTCCAATCCGGCCCTTTGGATGAATTTATGAAAATGAAAAATGACACTAAGATATAAATCAAACTGTAGCAGTGAAGAACTACAAATTAAATAACATTTCCTTAAAAATACAGAAAAAAAATTCTGGAATGTATTTTTTTTTATTCTTTTTTTAAAACATGCATTTGTCCATTAAAGCACAGACTTACATTTTACTCTGAAAGGATTTAAATCCAAACACACATGTGGAGTGAATGTAATAAAAGCAGCCGCGGCAGCTGTGACCTTGGAGCCAAACTGCGAGTGGCCGCCGTGACTTTGTGGGTTCGAAGAAAAGCCTTTATTTATAGATCAGCCGTGAGCCGATCAAACTCCATCCACAAGAAAATGGCAGCCGGCGAAGGAGGGAGGAAGAGGAGGAGGAGGGAGGAAGAGGAGGAGGAGGGGGAGGAAGGGGGAGGAAGGGGGGTGTTTTTGTGTGTTACTGTGAGTGGAAGATTCGCTGGGAGGGTTTTTGCTTTTTGAAGAACTAATACAGTGGGTGTGCCTCAATCTCACTTAATTCCATTTAAAGGAAATTGATTTGGAGTTGGAGGAGGGGGGTGAGGGGGGGGGGGGGGTGAGGGGGGGGTGCTCTATTTCTCTGATGAAGTCCTGTTTCATTCATTTGTGGTTTAAGTGCTACTACAGTAAATGCTGCTGCTGCAGCCACACAGAAATAACAGACAAAAAAGGGCTGGTAGAGGTGTTCAAAGTACTCACATTCTGTACTGAAGTACAAGTACAAGTACTGGTGTGGGAAAATAATACTCTGGTAAAAGTACAAGTACGTATTCAACTCCTTTACTGTTAAGTCATAATTTCTGATTTACTGATATATGACATATTTTCCATCCTGTCATATTTGTCTAGTTTAAAAACGTAATGAGTTTATTCTACTACTTGCATGGAAAAACAAAAGTACAAGTACTTATTCAACTCCTTTACTGAAGTAAAAATGACAAAACGTATAACTTCTCAACTGTAATAAAGTTTTTTTTAAAAAGTAAAACTACATTTTTTGCTTTGAATGAAATAATATTTATTTAACCAGAATAAAATACTGTGCTTATTACTGAGTAAATAATAAGTTTGATCAGGTCACAGTTACTCAGCTTTGTATGGGCAGGAAATGTAGGACAAAATGATATAAAAAAAAAAGTCACATTTGAGATAAAACACTAATAAATATGAGATAAAACAGTAATAAATATGAGATAAAACAGTAATAAATATGAGATAAAAAGTTTAAATTATGGTGGGCTGGATTTGGCCCCTGGGCCTTATGTTTGTCACCTATGATTTAAACCAAGCACCAAGTGTGATAAAAACATCAGTGTGGACGTGACCTGACGTCCCCTGAAAATATGATGATGATGATGATGATGATGATGATCCCACTACTTTTAGAGTTTTTCTTCGTCTTTAACGTCAGTGTCGTCGTTCATCTATATTTCATTCCCTCTGCATGAACCTTCACAGCAGAAACAGTGAATGTGCTTCACATTACAGCTTTACTTTGTCTAATCTGTTCTAAATGTTTAATTATATTACATTAGCACATGCTCCCCTCTTCACACTTAGCTCATATTTCATTTTTCTGTGATGACAGAAGAAGAAGAAGAGAGAAAAAAAAAAGAAACAATCCCCGACCACTGGCTTTGATTAAACTCCCATCTTCATCTTTTTCACTGGGGAACTCCACTTATCACAATATCACTGGGTGCTGTGTAGTCATTTCTCTGCATGCAGGCAGATGACAGCAGTGTTTTCCATATTGGGTTGAAAAAAAAAAATCAAAAGCTCGCTGAGAAAACTCTGCGAGCCTCAAAAGCTTCTTCAAAAAAAGAACGACGCAGAGAAAGAGAGAGAGGGAAAAGCAGCGTGTTCAGAGCGAGGCCCGTTAACAACCACCTGTAATGTGCCCACCTGTGGTTTCTAACATAACACACAGTCTGCACCAGGACACACTCAAAATAAGCCCAAATGTACCCCTGAGGAATGAAAAGTGTGGAGAACAGTGCACGAGAACAGTGCACGAGAACAGTGCACGAGAACAGTGGTGCACAAGAACAGTGCACGAGACCAGTGCACGAGAACTGTGCACGAGACCAGTAGTGCATGAGAACAGTGCACGAGAACAGTAGTGCACGAGAACAGTGCACGAGAACAGTGCACGAGAACAGTGCACAAGAACAGTGCACAAGACCAGTCAATGGACATAATATGCAGGTGCAGATACGAGTCAGGTACGTTTACAGAGAAGGTTTTTATTCTACATTATTTATTATGAATAAAGTCATTTGAAATCTAAGCTATTCTGTTCATGTTTACATGGACACATTAATTAATGTCACTCAACATTGGTTATGTGAGATTATTGTAATCACTGTCTGTCTGTGTGTGTGTGTGTGTGTGTGTGTGTGTGTGTGTGTGTGTCTGTGTGTCTGTGTTGTCTGTGTGTGTGTGTGTGTGTGTATGTGTGTGTGTGTCTGTGTGTGTGTGTGTCTGTGTGTGTGTGTGTGTCTGTCTGTCTGTGTGTGTGTGTGTGTGTGTGTGTGTGTATGTGTGTGTGTGTGTCTGTGTGTGTGTGTGTGTGTGTGTCTGTGTGTGTGTGTGTGTGTGTGTGTGTGTGTATGTGTGTGTCTCCACAGAGATATATCATGCTATAACTCAATGAATACTGCAGATATCACCATTAAATTACATGGACACACACACACACACACACACACACACATATATATATATAGCTAATGTGCATCAGATGTAATGAGCAAAGGTCACAATTAACTAAAAGGTCAAAATCACATTATTGGTTCTAACTCCAGAACAGAGGGTCACAGAACTTTCAGATTGGTACCATATGATGTGGAATAAAGATAAAGGAAATTATCAATATTGCCAAAGGTCAAAGGTCGTGTTTAGCAGAAAGGTCAAAATCACAGCACCACCTTATCTCCCTATCATTTTAAATACAATTACAAAAATATTTTAAAGGGAAGTTTACACCCACTGGTGACATCACTGTCGTTCACATACACACACATATTTACACAATAACAGGGTAGACATTAGTACCCTAACCCTAACCCTAACCTTAACCCTAACCTTAACCCTAACCTTAACCCTAACCACTAGGAAACATGTAAAGCTTAATACACTGTTACATTTGGACGATGACTTCCACAGTGTTCATGTGTTTCTGTTGACTTTAAATTAAAGCGCTCCTTTTTAAGACTCATTTTTATTAAGACTCATGTTTACCTTCAGTCGCTATGGTTGCAGAAAAGTTACAGATGTGACGTCATGGTGTTATGGTCATGGTTGATACAATTAAAATGTGCTTTTTTTTGCATGAGTCAAAAAGAATACGGCCAAAACTATATCAACTAGAAAAGCAGACCTCCGCCAAGGTAGACCCCCCCCCTTCTTCCTGTTCAAATTTCCAACATATTCTGAAAATTTAATCCAAATCCATCCACAAGTTTTCGAGTTATCTTGAAAATAAGACAAACAGACAAACGCTGGCAAAAACATAAGCTCGTTGGCGAAGGTAATAAAAAGTCCCATGGATGTAAACAGGACAAATGAACAGACACATATTAGTTCAGTGTGAAAACTATTCAATCAAACTTAGCCCAGGATCTAGACCGTCCCCAGTGGCCGCAGATGGTATTTGCTACAGGGGCAGTCGAGAAAGTCAAGGTGAATTTGTGGGCGGGATAACCGCTGTCTGTCAAAGTCTAACCATTCCCGGTTCAGCCAGGATTCCCGACTCTCGTACACTATTTGGCACCGGCCGCTTCGGATCTCCTCCTCCTCCTCCTCCTCCTCCTCCTCCTCCTCCTCCTCCTCCTCCTCCTCCTCCTCCTTTGTACTTTATACTCTTTACATTTATATAAATATTTGTACTCTTTACATTTATATAAATATTTGTACTTTATATTTTACATTTATATAAATATTTGTACTTTACACTCTTTACATTTATATAAATATTTGTACTTTATACTCTTTACATTTATATAAATATTTGTACTTTATATTTTACATTTATATAAATATTTGTACTTTATACTCTTTACATTTATATAAATATTTGTACTTTATACTTTACATTTATATAAATATTTGTACTTTTTACATTCTCAAATAACACTCATTATTTTTTTCAAACTAGACAAATGTGAACATTTTTTAACCTCATTAGTTGAGGTCAAAACAGTTGTTAATGTTTTAGAAAAGCATTAAATGATGCAAAACGCCAACTTTTAAACAGACACCTGAAGACTGTACGTGGATGTAATGATGAAGCATTTCTACCTTCTACATCTAAGCCGAGCTGAGCTGAACACTCATTCACCATCACATTGGGATTCACTGAAGGCAGAAATGAAATCATTACTAAAAGACCATCATCTTAAGCCTCCATCTCTGGAGAGAAGTGAGAAGCCTGCTGCCCCAGATTGCCTAAAAATGCAGATAAGAAACGATCCTGCTCTAGAAATTGGTCCTGCAGGACTATTACATGAGAGAGATTAGTGGAAGATAATCATATAATGGCCATGATAGCACTGATCGCA
>CM035796.1:1418752-1453752 GCA_020466265.1 Siphamia tubifer
TAACATTAATATTTACATTAATATTAACATCAATATTTACATTAATATTAACATTAATATTTACATTAATATTAATATTAACATTAACATTAATATTAACATTAATATTAATATTAACATTAACATTTACATTAATATTAACATTAATATTTACATTAATATTAACATTAATATTTACATTAATATTAACATTAATATTTACATTAATATTAACATCAATATTTACATTAATATTAACATTTTTACATTTACATTAATATTAACATTAATATTTACATTTATATTAACATTAATATTTACATTTACATTAACATTAATATTAAGATTTTTACATTTACGTTAATATTAACATTTACCTTTACCACACCACCATATGAAAATAAATAAAATAAAAACTAAAACCATAACAAAATTCAAACCAAAGACAACTGTCACTTTATTTTATTTTATTTCCCTTTTTGCCTCTTTCTTTAACTAAATTCTCTAACCTTTTAAATATTAATATTACTTCTGTTGCATATATATATATATATATATATATATATATATATATATAAATGCTGTGTCAGAGTTAATACAAAGGGTTAGAACTAGATCCATTAACTTAAAGTCTAATTATCTAGGACGGTGAACAGTTTTCATTTTCATTTATGCCAGAAACACTTTGTATGTTTTTACCTGTTAGAATAAACCAATAAATAAATGAAAATGAAAAATATTAAGTACATTGAGTTGAATTCAACCCAAAAGCAGAAGGAGGAAGAAACCTGGTCTTTATTTTTAGAATCTAAATTCAACCCAGGACTTTGTCAGATGGTTTAAAACTTTCTCTTGTGCTTTTTTTTTCGGACACCCTCTCCCTCCCTTTTTCTCTCTTGTTTAAGATTCCTGGCCTTTCACCTGACCCTAGGCCTTTTGCCCGGGGTGGGGTGGGGGGGTGCTTGCTTGTGGTGGTGGTGGGGGTTAAAGTGTAATCCTGGTCCTGTGACCACAAAGGCTTTGGCCCCTGAGGGCCAAGGACTAGGCCACATATTCTGAATTACTGTGTTATCCCTGGGCAAAGCCCCCCCCCCACCCACACAACCCCCCTAACCCATATCAAAGCATTTCACAGTCCTGCTCTGGACTTTCTCCTATATTTTCCCTCCTCATGATCAACTGGACATTTAAGACGTGACATGATGTGTTAATGGAGAGGTGGGGTACGCACTGAAAAACTTAAAAATCTTCTTTAATAGGTCATACATAAAAACATCTATAGGTGAGACAATCACATTAAATTAAATTAAAACCACTCTAGACAGATGCAATTCTATTTGTTTTTTTATGTGTGACCATAAAAAGTCTAATTATAAAAAGTCTAAATTATTATAAAAAGTCTAATTATAAAAAGTCTAAATTATTATAAAAAGTCTAATTATAAAAAGTCTAAATTATTATAAAAAGTCTAAATTATTATAAAAGTCTAAATTCCAAGTAACTAAACACACAGTATTAATCCATATATATATATATATATATATATATATATATATATATATATATATATAGTCTTATTTTACCACCACATATTCATGCACTATCATCTGAAGTGCATGTGTTTCTAAAAGCCAAAGCCAAAATAATGAGATAAAAACTCTAAACTGAAGAATAATTTTTAAGTTGATTCAATGTTTTTTTAGTATGTGTGTGTGTGTGTGTGTGTGTGTGTGTGTGTGTGTGTGTGTGTGTGTTAGTATCAGTCTATTAACCATAGTAATTTCCACATAGCATCATTATAACTGACACATATTTGAAACCATTCAGAGGCTGATACGTAGCTGCTAGCGTACGGCTAATTGCTAGCTTAAGTAATCCATTAAGGAGTGTTTCTACAAACGCCTGCATGCTCCATTATCATTAGTTTTATTCTGAACCAACCTTAACAAACCCTTTTTAACGGTGGCGGTAGCGGCTCGGCCCGGAGCGTCTTTACATTAAAACCTAAAGAATCTGCTTTTTTCTCCCCTTCAAAAGAGAGCAACTTCAGAAGATAGAGAGAAGTGAAGCGAAAGAGAGAAAAGCTTTAATTGACCCCTCCACCATTTTCCCAGGGAAAAGACAAGAGGGAGGAGGAGGGGGGAGGGGGGGGGGTGATACCGCTTGCACCAGTATTGCCAATGTACAAAAGGGAAGCAGATTTGCAGAAGAGGTGACCCATGACCCCTAAAGCTGCAGAGAGGCTCCGCTCTGACCCCTGTTCAACCCAGTCAATCACCTCCCAGGGTCTGACGGTCAGGCGGGCCGAGCAGGACCACTGTAAGTGGACACCACTGTCCTCACACCACACCCACCCCCAAACATTCCAATGGTCGACACTTTGGTTTGGTTGCCGTTTCACCAAAGCAGAGGTGGTCAAAGTACTCACACAGTACTCACAAAGTACTCACACAGTACTCACACAGTACTCACACAGTACTCACAAAGTACTCACACAGTACTCACACAGTACTCACACAGTACTCACACAGTACTCACACAGTACTCACAAAGTACTCACACAGTACTCACACAGTACTCACAAAGTACTCACACAGTACTCACACAGTACTCACAAAGTACCCACACAGTACTCACACAGTACTCACACAGTACTCACAAAGTACTCACACAGTACTCACACAGTATTCACACAGTATTCACACAGTACTCACAAAGTACTCACACAGTACTCACACAGTACTCACACAGTACTCACATTCTGTACTTAAGTAAAAGTACACATATTTGTGTGGAAAAAATACGCTGGAAAAAGTAAAACATTGAATCAACTTTAAAATTATTCTTCGATATTAATTTTTTACGTCATAATTTGGCCTTTTTATGGCCTAGTATGAAATTACATTTCATAGGGTTAGGGTTCTTTTATTTTAATTTAATTCACTTAACTAAATGTTTTTATGTGTGACCTATTGAAGAATAATATTTAAGTTGATTCAATGTTTTACTTTTTTCATGTAAGGCGTATAAAGTACATATATTTATATAAATATAAAGAGTATAAAGTACATATATTTATATAAATATAAAGAGTATAAAGTACATATATTTATATAAATGTAAAGAGTATAAAGTACATATATTTATATAAATGTAAAGAGTATAAAGTACATATATTTATATAAATGTAAAGAGTATAAAGTACATATATTTATATAAATGTAAAGAGTATAAAGTACATATATTTATATAAATGTAAAGAGTATAAAGTACATATATTTATATAAATGTAAAGAGTATAAAGTACATATATTTATATAAATGTAAAGAGTATAAAGTACATATATTTATATAAATGTAAAGAGTATAAAGTACATATATTTATATAAATGTAAAGAGTATAAAGTACATATATTTATATGAATGTAAAGAGTATAAAGTACATATATTTATATGAATGTAAAGAGTATAAAGTACATATATTTATATAAATGTAAAGAGTATAAAGTACATATATTTATATAAATGTAAAGAGTATAAAGTACATATATTTATATAAATGTAAAGAGTATAAAGTACATATATTTATATAAATGTAAAGAGTATAAAGTACATATATTTATATAAATGTAAAGAGTATAAAGTACAGATATTTACATAAATGTAAAGAGTATAAAGTACATATATTTATATAAATGTAAAGAGTATAAAGTACATATATTTATATAAATGTAAAGAGTATAAAGTACATATATTTATATAAATGTAAAGAGTATAAAGTACATATATTTATATAAATGTAAAGAGTAAATGTAAAAATGTCCATAAAAATAAATACTCCAGTAAAGTACCAATACCTAAAAGTCTACTTAAGTAAAGTAATGAAGTACTTTTACTGAGTTACTTGCACCTCTGCAGTACACACAGTTGACAAATGTGTAAAACTTTCCTTCAGTCTTTAATTAAAACAGTTAAGAATATTAATTTTTTTTTTTCTGGAATCCCAAACCTTCCTCTTCTTTTTGACAATACTGGCTTTATTTCCCACATCAATGTTTCTCCTCAGGCATAAAAAAATAAAATAAATAAAAATGTGTCTAATTTCCTTCTACCTGCAACAACTTAAAACTGTCCACTATAAAAAGTCTGGGAAAAAAAACACTTTATTATGTTTAGTTCATGACATTTTAATGACTTATCAGCTGCATTTTACTACCTTTTGTTGGAATAATATAATAATAATAATGTTTTTATAATTGTATAATTAAAAAAAATGTTTAATTATATTATATTTTATAAGTAAAATCAACAATGTATAAATCAATATCATCCAGATATTTAGGAATATTATTAAATTCCACCTAAATGCAGATATTTGGTATAATCTGAACTAGTATTTTCCCAGATCATAATTTTGACTTTTTATGGTCACACATTAAAACGTAGTTGAGTGAACCAATTAAATTTCATAGTTAGGATTATTTTATTTTAATTTGATTCACTCAACTAGATGTTTTTATGTGTGACCTATTGAAGAAGGATTTTTAAGTTGATTTAATGTGTGTATTCTATATAAAGTTGAATTGATTATGTTTTGAATAATTGCATTTTTCCTGTGGTTTTTTTACACAACACTCTGTGTATTTGGACGTTATCTCACAGCATCAGTGCAGTCGACTGCAGAGATAAACCAACTGAAGGATAAGAAACTAGACCAGTATGACTCTTGGACAATCTTTAACCCTAACTCCATGGTCGTGTCACCTGTAAACAAGGCTTTTCAGTGACTGATAAGACACATGGACCCTGTTGAACCAGGTTATAGGACAAGTGTCCAGAAATGACAATTATTAATGTTCTGCAAAAGTCAGGTCAGTAGTCGTTGTGATATGACTGCAGCTGATAGCACACTATTACACACGATAACACGCAACACAAATCAGGATACTTAGTTAATACCGTGGGAAATTGTTTTGTGCTGCAGGTGTTCCAATGCAAGGAGAATAAAAATAGAATTTTCTAGGCATATGGAACCATACGGAAAATATCTACAGATACAGAAGTGAGCAGACAAACAGTAAATGTAGTTTTACAAGAAACAGAAACGCACACAAGTTTATGAAATTTATATATATATATATATATATATATATATATATATATATATATATATATATATATATATGTACACATATTAGGGCTGTCAAAATTAATGCATTAATGTGGATTAATCCATCATCATGATTAATCTGATTAAAAACGTTAATGGTTACAGTGTTTCGAGTTGTTTAGTTTAAACTGTTGAAGGTGTTCAATAAACATATTAATGGCAAAAATATTTACGTTTTTTTGCAAGTGTTTGCGATATTTTAGCAAATTTGTGGGTGAATTTTAGCATGTTTTGGACATTTTTTTCCTCCACATTTTGCGTTTCTTTGTGTATTTTTGTGTATTTTGTAGGAAATTCATAGCCTGGTGAGCCCAACTATGATATGAATACATAGTCTAGATACGATCCACAGACTGAGCTTAAGCAACGGCTGTCTTTCAAAGTGCTCTGCACGTAATAGGCCAGTGCTACGACCAATCAGAGCAACGAACAATGTCACGAATACAGAGCAACGAAAACAAGTCTACACTAGCATCTATCTGGTTGTTTTAACATCCTATAGGCTAGGCTAACATTAACACTCCGCTAACAGTGGAGGGAAAATATCCAACTGGGTCTTCATTGGTCCAGCACACATCAATCATGACCAATGGGCGGAGCTACCAGTCTATGCACCAATAGGAGGCTTTATATACACCACTACAGACAGACAGACAGACAGATACTGAGTTGACTGTAGAGTAGGGTTGTCAAAAAAAAACGATTTTAGATACTAAATCGATATTGACCCTTGGTATCTAATTAGATACTAAGTTGCTGGAAAATCGATTTTTGTTTTTATGGCGCGTCGCCGCTTTTTTGTAGCGGGTAACGTTAAGAATTGTAAACAGGCATCAACGCGGTCAGCTCTGGCACAGCCGTAATGCCGGCGTGTAAGTTAAAGTCTCTTTTTTTCTCCAGCTGCCTCTGACAGCACACGGGATGACGCCAGTGCGACCACAGACCTATACACTATTTCTATAGGTCTGTGATTGGACCATCCGATGTAACTTTGCTTTTAAAGGCCTCGATATAGTCGAACGTTTATGCGCGCGGGCGGCAGCCAGGCGGTAGCGCATAGTATCACGTTACCACCACGGAGGCCACCGTGAGCATGTCAGCCTATCATTTTTGACGTGTGCGCTGCTAGTCCTGCAAGGGGTCCGCGGTGGTCACATGATGCAATACGCTGCCGCCCGCTCGACCATAAAGAGTCTTGCAGTTAGCACTGCAGAAGGGCTTGAGCAAAAAAGATAGGCCTACCTTAACTTACCAAGAGATAGACATGCATTTATTCTGCACCCGCACTCACTACCTTTTTTTAACAGTCCATGGAGGTCATTTTAAAAGGAATCCCTCACATCTCCAGTATCGAAATTAGTATCGAGTATCGAGTATTATCCTTAGTATCGGTATCGAGTTGGAAATTTTAGTATCGTGACAACCCTACTGTAGTGATAGAAATGTAGAAATGTAACTTATCTCGTATAAAAATGTTAAAAAGTCAAGCAGAATGGTTTGTAGTGGGAGGGGAGTCCCACTGGCTCAAGGGTAAATACCAGTGAAGTGACTGGAAAAGAACAGAAGAATAAAAGGTAGTGTCTTAAGCAGACACACAGCATCAGACATGTGTACTTTTACTCTGTTACCATGTCCAAATTAACACTGGCAGGATGTTCTTTTATTTTTTCTGCAGAGCTTATCTGGCATACACTTGTGGGTTTTTTGTTGCTGGTTGCAAAGGCCTGACCAGGTGCCATCTATCAAAACAATCTGCTCTCAGAGGGAAACCTGCTATTAACTGATAAGAGTCTGCCCTCGGCAGGGTGTAATGGGTCCCACTTGAGTTCCTTTTTGGAGTATTGTCCAAGCAGGCCACCTCCAAGACAAACTGGCCAAGTCTGCGCTGTGCTTCTCTCTCCTTCCTGTCTGGAAGTACAGCAATATTCACCGTTCAAGAGCCACCGTCAGCCTGAGTCTAATGAAGACGACAGACTTTTCTGCTCAGGTTAAGATGGATTATGATACCAAAGCTTTGTCAAGGATTTCATGTGATTTCTTTGGATCACTGTTGTATCCAAGTGTTTGCAAGAAAAGAAATGACTTCTTTTTTTTTTTTTTTTACCAGCTGAGCCACAGAGTTCACAGAGTAAATTTAGTACCCATTTGGGAGTTCTACAGAACAGATGTGGGTGGAATTTATGGGAAATTTGTGTTTTTATGTTTAGAACATTTACTGCTCGTTACATGTAAGAGCTAACAGAAGTAAATGATACTTGTGTTCCCACCTCTCCTTGATTTCAAATGCAAACGATGGCAAAGACATGTTCTTTAGGGCCACGGTTCTCAAACTGGGGTCCGCAGACCCCTAGGGGGACGTGGCGCATGTCCAGGGGATACGCGAAATTATTCACGTTTTTTTTTTGCTGTTTTATTTTGAAATGCGGAAGTTTTATTTTGTAGCGAGCGGGCGGAAGTAACAGCGCTGTTTGACGCCAGCTTGACTAAATTGAGACGGAGCGAGTCACAGGCTATTTTTAGCCACCCTGCAGCGAACATGGATCGATTTTTGTGTCCGCCAAGTTCCTCAAGAAGTGGTAAAAGAAATGACAATGAAAATGACAATGACAAAAACAAACGCCCTAACCCTAAAAAGAGAAAGTACATTGATAGTTATATTGAGTTTGACAAGCTCATCCCTCTCATTAAGTCTCTGTCTGTCTGTCTGTCTGTCTGTCTGTCTGTCTGTCTGTCTGTCTGTCACACACACACACACGGTTTTGTGTGTCTTTTGTTCCGTTTATTATTTTAAAATTATTTAAAATTGTTCTTTCTGAAGTGTTCATTTATATTATAATACCTGAAAATGTGGCTGGTTTGCACAAAAGCACTATTAAAAAAGGTTATCATTGTTTCATAATAATCATTGTTGAAGTGGTTTTTTATCATTTTCAGTATCGCGAGGATGAGGGGGGACATGGAAAAATGTCACCCCTCCAAGGGGGACCTGGGCCAAAAAAGTTTGAGAACCCCTGCTTTAGGGTAAGAGACCTACCAATGTTTTTAATTACCTACAGGTCATTCTTGTTCTGTAGTAAAACTGAATGGAGGGAAAAACACACACACACACACCTATTACAATAATCTCTCCAAACCAATGTTGGGTGACATTAACAATAGCAAAGACATGTTCTTTCGTGTGACAAACCTACCAAATCTGTTAATTACCTACAGGTTCATTTTGTTCTGTAGTAAAACAGAATGGGGATTTGATTTGGAGGAAAAAAAAATGGCGAAAAACAGAGTTGACTTTCTGACTTTTAACACAGCACTGTTAAACAAAACCTGAAACCAGTAATTAGCTTGACCTGCCAAGTAATTACACAGAAAGGTCTGGCAAAGCTGGCCTTTTTTTCTCTGGGTTATACTGAAGTGAATGACTTCTTTACATTTAAATCATCAGTTTCAGTTTCACTTTATTGTCATTGACATAAAACAAAAGGACAGTGACATGTGATTGGACCAGCTGACCATTGGCCTCAGTGTTCCGTCATCCTGTCCACATGTCAAAACATTTACTTACAGTGTTGAAGAAAAAAATCATAAGAAGTCAGTATTGGCTGAAAAGTCACTAGATTGCATCATGACGTCATACATGACATAACCACGCCCACATACCGTGTGATGTAATCACATGGTCAAGCGTAATTGTTGATTTTTTTAAGTGTTTCCCCATATTTCACCATCAGAAGGTGCCATTTCACCACTTTTCAGTTGGTTTGGTTTAATCTGACTGAAACTTCAAGTGGATTTTAATTTGTGCGGCATTCCTTTTTTTTAAAAATTTAAATAAAAACAGGAAGTTACTAGGTTCATTTGCGTCATGACGTCACAGCGTCACGTATGACACACTGATCTCCAGAAAATCTGTCTGGATATCTATTGGGCAATACTGAAGCTAATGCTGATGCTAATGCTGAATCTAATACTGAAGCTAATGCTGATGCTAATGCTGAAGCTAATACTGAAGCTAATGCTGATGCTAATGCTGAATCTAATACTGAAGCTAATGCTGATGCTAATGCTGAAGCTAATAAGGAAGGTAATGCTGAAGCTAATGCTGAAGCCAATGCTGAATCTAATACTGAAGCTAATGCTGATGCTAATGCTGAAGCTAATAAGGAAGGTAATGCTGATGCTAATGCTGAAGCTAATAAGGAAGGTAATGCTGAAGCAAATGCTGAAGCTAATAAGGAGGGTAATGCTGAAGCTAATGCTGAAGCTAATAATGAATGTAATGCTGAATCTAATACTGAAGCTAATGCTGATGCTAATGCTGAAGCTAATAAAGAAGGTAATGCTGATGGCAATGCTGAAGCTAATAAGGAAAGTAATGCTGAAGGTAATGCTGAAGGTAATATGCTGAAAGGTTGGGCGGGCCAGATTTGGCTGTCGGGCCACATGTTTGACACCTCTGATTCATCTGTTTAACACCAAGCTAGTTGTTTCTTTAGCATCTGTGCCATGAGCTATAACTTTCTTGGCTCTGAAAATTCTATTGAAATTGACAAACGTGTGCACATGGCAGCACTAGTGGCTGATAAAATGTCTTCTGAAGTTACGTCCCATGGGAGACATAGTAGAAGGTGTGGGATTTAAAATCATTGGTTAATATGGTATCTATAATAAACATCAAGATAAGCAGTTCCTGTGGATGTCAAAAGAAGTATATTATAATAAATTCCCATGGACTGGGCCAGCTGTCAGGGACAAATGGAGTATAATTAATGAGGTAGGCCATAAATGTCCTTTTCATCACACGACAGTCCAGGATCTGCTTGTTTACTGTTGAAGCGATGCCTGACAGTTGTGCCGTCTGTCCAGGAATCACCCCGCCTCCTTCCTGATGACTATATATATATTCATGTTCATTCTTTTAGATATGACCTGTGCTGACTTATAAAGAGGAAACCCATGTCTATCTCTATGTTGATGCTGTTCTCTTCATTGAAGTCATCTACGGGAAGACTGCCAAAATGACCCATCAGAGATTGACGGGGGTTAAGCTCCTATAATCAATATGACACTGCTAAGTGCCCTTTGATTGAGCTGCACGCAGTGTAAAAGGACATTTTTTGTGCCCGGCTGCTCTTGCCACCAAGAAATGCAGCATTTGTCCAAAGCTAAACGGTCTTCTGAATGTCATTGTCACGGGTACATTAACTTTTATATGAGTCTGAGAGACAGACTTGCAGTGAGGATGAACGGCCACTTTCATTAGCGTGGCTGCTCGTTGCCATTAAGGGTGCTGTCAGACACGCACAGACACAAATGCTTTTCATGGTGGAAGAGCAAAAAAAAAAAGAGGCTACGTTCATCGGGAGACGATGAAAACAGAAGATGTAAAAGTCGTGTTCAGTTTTTCATCTGCGTTTAAACGAACATATTCAGGAGGAAATCCTTGTTTATACGAAGACGCAACAGTAGGGGAAATACGATTGGATAGTCCTGCTAGGGCCGCTAGGTGGTTCTGTGATAGACCCAATGTCTGTACAATAACTGAAATCCCTCCTGTACATTTAGCAGAACTGCTAATGCTAATGCTAGTGCAGCTGGAAGATCTGTGGGATCTAGGTTGTCCCACATGTTTGTTGCTTTACCTGCTCAGTGTATGAATGTAACATGAAAGTTTATGTGACGTGATTTTATCGTGCCTTTGACCAGTAAGAATATAAGCAATCACATGTGTACGATTGACTGGATATTGATGTAAGTAAGTTTTGTATGTTATGAACATTGTGCACATGAGTTGTCTGGAAGTTATTGTTCACGTTAGTTCAACAGACACAAACAATAACCTACCTTTTGAGTAACTACATTTAAATACAATAGAAAAAGATAATATTGTCCATTTTGGCTGATGGTAGCTCATTTCGACAGGGATGCCCATTTTGACATGTCTTCAATACGTCCCACTCTGGAGGGAAGACTTCACATTTGTTCGTATTCACACAGTCGTCCTGGTGTAAACGGCCTCACAGTTTCCTCTCACTTAAAATGTACCACAGCGACAGAGGGTGGACTATTGGAGGCAGTGGCTAAATTTGCTGGTGTGAAACCCTGTGTCACTAGGCAACTGGATCTGATGGCTCCTTTGTTAGGGGTGAAAGGTTGGAAGCACTCGTACTAATCTCCTTGCTTCACAATTAAGGAACACAGGAGAGCTGCTCGAGCCTCTTCTTGCTCTCAAATAACAACAATAAAAAAAAAAAAAGGATTGAAAGACTTCTCCATTGTCCTTCCTCCAGAATCCCGACCCCTCCCCTCCTCTGTTCCTCTGTCTCGGCGCTAATCGAAAGGTATTTGCACTGTAAATTAAAAGGGCCCTGGCGCATTGCTGTTTTAACACAGACGCACTCTGCTAAGATGTCCACAAACAGCTCCAATCTAATTACAGAGGGAGATTTACTTCAAATAACACGGTGGACAAAAGAACCGTGGCCATTGTTGACGAGGGGCCAATGTTTCTCATCTCTTTCGCTCTCTTGGGTGAATCCTTTTATATTCAAAGTCCTCATCTTGCCAAGGTTAAAATGCAATGGGGATATCTGAAAAAAGTAGGAACCTCCTGACAAAAGGCAGCCCTTTTTTTTATTTATTCCTCGGATGGCAAAGGCCTCCGTTGATTCGCGCTGTTCCGTCTCTTTCCTTATCTGCCCGTTTTTTTTTGTTGTTTTTTTTTTAACCAGGCTGAACTTGAACAAAGGCGCAGTGCTGACATGCAAATACAACAAGGGAGAATAGCGGCATCCAGGGGAGTTAAGATTGTCCAACAACAGGACATGCTCACCGGGGTTGCATTGTGACGTAGACCAGAGACACATCCTCAGGGTCGAAGGAGGGAGGAAAAAGGATGGTGGATATTGGCTGGACAGATTTGCTGTGTGTCCTGCTGACTTCCATTTTATGGCCCATGAATCGCACAGCCCTCTGGGAGTCTATAATCCGCTGCCCCCCACCCACCCTCACACTGACCATACCACATCATTTTATTGGTCTCTCTGGATGTGTGGTTGCTGTCCCTGGTTTACAATGATCCGTCCATGTGGGGATTCTCCCTCAGCCAAAAACCGTCGCATCACTACGAGCATCCCAATTTGCTTGTGAATCCCACCCACCTATTTCCCCCCTTTACAAGAATACTAGCTGCCCTCCCCTGACAAGCTGCTGTCCCATGGTTTCCTTTGGTGATGTGTTCAATGCAACTGTGCCCACCATGACACTAAGCCTCAACGCTAAGGCTCCGCAGCGCTGGGGCCCAGTTGGGTATTTCTCAATGAATGAATCTGGGTGCTGGGGAATGTCGCCGTGCCAACTCTCATTCACACATTTTATCTCATTTACACACAAACCACAGATCTCCTATTCACATAGGCGGCTGAGCAATAGCACTTATGGCCGTGGCGGATGATTACTGCCGGGTATTGGTCACACTGCAGCCCCTGCATAGCATCCATCAGCCAAACTGAGGGTCTCCCTCCGCCTGGAAAAACTCATTTAGATCTTATCTGGGGAAAAATTTGTTTGCTGAGGGAGAAGAGGAGGAGCGGGAGACAGTTAGTAGCAGAAGAAGTGACTGTAGTTTCGCTAGTGGCGCTTGATTTAATTTAACCACCGATAGTGTCTCTGACCACTTCTACTCTTCTTATTTTAGAGGGTGAGTGAGAGTGAGTGCCAGGGAGGGAGGGAGGGAGGGAGGGAGGCCAACAGAAAGAGAGATTTGTTTCAGCAGGCAGAACAAAAAGGGAAAGTATTGAATGCTCAATAAAAAAAAAATAAACTTAGATAACTTGTTACTGTCTAATTCACCTGAAAACTGATATATTCTAAATTAAAAACCATGGAGTAAGGATTTAACAACAAATCTTTCTCTAAAGGATTGGGAACTGCATGTTCCAACGTACATAAACAATGAGTCAATACTCGATTTAGTGGTTCATCAGAACATATATGACACCAGAAAAAATGAATAGTTTTAATCCAAATGTACCTGATGTATGTTCCAAATGCAATGATGCCAAAGGACACTGTTCCACTGTGTGGGACAATGTCCTGAGGTGGGACATTTTTGGGAGGAAGTTAAAAGAGCAGTAGAGAAAATCATTGCAAAATATATTCACAAAAATCCTACACTATTTATCTTGGGAATTAATCGTGACCACTACAAGTATATAATACATGAGCAAGTAATGGTAAATATGTGAAAAAGTACAATTACAATGCACTGAAAAGAAGCCATACACCTAAAGGCCTATTTCTACTCTTCTCTTGTGTGAACCTCCCAGAAAACCTAACCCACCGTAGACAGTGTCGCAGAGAAGACCAGAAACAAGGCCTCTGATTGGTCCATTCTACATCCACACCACACGCACTTCCGCTTCCCTCCTGTTCCATCTTGTTTTATGAACACGAACGTCATTGTTGAAGACGACTCGTGTGAAAATGGATTTAGCCGAGTGCATGAGGTTACGTTTATTCTCCATTTACACAATGCAACATTTCAAAGTGATCCAGGATCTCTTCCAGATCACCACCAAAATGTAATCATGTGTTCCTTGTGATGCTCCCAACACATCCGGAAAACTTTTATCAAAATCCATCCATAATGTTTTGAGTAATGTCGTTGACAGACAGACAGACAGAGACAGACAGGCAGACAGGCAGACAGACAGACAGGCAGGCAGACAGACAGACAGGCAGGCAGGCAGGCAGGCAGGCAGGCAGGCAGACAGACAGACAGACAGAGACAGACAGAGAGACAGACAGGCAGACAGACAGGCAGGCAGGCAGACAGACAGACAGACAGACAGAGACAGACAGAGACAGACAGAGAGACAGACAGAGACAGACAGGCAGACAGGCAGACAGAGACAGACAGAGAGACAGACAGAGACAGACAGGCAGACAGGCAGACAGACAGACAGGCAGGCAGACAGACAGACAGGCAGGCAGGCAGGCAGGCAGGCAGGCAGGCAGGCAGACAGACAGACAGAGACAGACAGAGAGACAGACAGGCAGACAGACAGGCAGGCAGGCAGACAGACAGACAGACAGACAGAGACAGACAGAGACAGACAGAGAGACAGACAGAGACAGACAGGCAGACAGAGACAGACAGGCAGACAGACAGACAGAGACAGACAGGCAGACAGACAGAGACAGACAGGCAGACAGAGACAGACAGAGACAGACAGACAGGCAGACAGACAGACAGACAGAGAGACAGACAGAGACAGACAGAGACAGACAGGCAGACAGACAGAGACAGACAGACAGAGACAGACAGGCAGACAGAGACAGACAGGCAGACAGACAGACAGAGACAGACAGGCAGACAGAGACAGACAGAGACAGACAGGCAGACAGGCAGGCAGGCAGGCAGGCAGACAGACAGACAGGCAGACAGACAGACAGACAGATAATCTGCCCATGAGCATTGGACAGCTGGCTCTGTCCTAAGTGTTGGAAGCTTAACGGAGGAAAGGCTAGCCTGGTGCTAATCATCATTTTGACACAGACAGGAAGTGTGTTGGTGACGTTGTGTGATCAGTGTGTCACAACGCTAATGCACATCTGCCTTCAAATGACAAGCTGAGCTGAGAAAATAAACACCTCGTATTGGCTGGGATTTCAGTTCAGTGCCTTCGTGCTACCAGTGGAAATACATCCACACTTTCAGGGTTAACAAGGTTGGACTTTTGTGTCCAGTTCAGTTCAGTTTAATTTTATTTCGCAGACACAAAATCATAAAAAAAAAAAAAAAAAAATCAATCGGAATGGTCAACCAAATGTTTTTTTTTTCTTGCACTCGAAAAGAAGTGGAAAAAAGTCAAACATATAACCTCCTACCCCCTTTTTAAAAACTAATAATCCAATAGATTCTGTATTCTATGCTTTAACACACTTATTTATGTCTATTTATCATTAACACAAATCATCCAGAACCATTTATATACACATTAGAAGTCACCTCACATAATCTGATTTGTATAATTAACTATAATGTATATTTATATTCATGACTTTAACCCTCTGTGGGACTTATTAAGGAAATTAATTCATTCATTTTAAGTGTATTAAGACCTAAAGTAAATTTCCTATGCCGCCTTTACAAAATTGACCTTTATTTTGTGGTACTGTCATTTATAAATGACTTTGTCCTGTTAGGGTTTATATTTTTAATATTTCTTCTTGAATTTTTAATGTTAAAAACAATTGATAAAAGAACAATGTCTTCATTATTCATTAACATATTTGATTGAAAAACACAGAACATTTAATTTCAGAATGGTTCTAAAATCCTAAAAAAAAATGCATAAAAATATTTATGTTAGTTGTGAATTCTGAAAAGCTGATGAACATGGAAGAATGGAATTGAATGGACGACTACAAATGAAATGTGGTTCAACCGCCACAAAAAATGAAAAGCAGTGCAGTTATTTAAATTCTAAATTCTTTAAAATATATGGTACAATATGGTTGGTCAGAGGCGTGTGTTATTTTTAAAGCTGCTTTTCAAAGTCATTTATAAATTAAATATAGTCCCATAGAGGGTTAAATTAACTACAAATAGAGTTATTTAATAAGCATGATATTATCTCCTAATCATGATAGTCTATATTAATTTATCACAATAATATCTTATTTTATGTATTCTTCTATGTTATAACTATATTTTCACTTATCCAGATAATGTTTATATTTTATTTTTTATTCATCCTTTTAAATGTACAAATTGAAGAAGCCTTTTTTTTTTTAGATTTTGAGCCACATTATTCCACAGATGTTCCCTTTAACAGAGAAAAACACTGGCTTTTTGAATTTTGAATTCATTCTACACTTAATTTTCCTAAAAAATTCAATTCCCCTTAAATTACAGTCACTTTTCCTTTGGCTGCAACATCTGCTCTAAACTGTAGAGGAGCATATTTATAAGAAGAGTATTAACAGTATTAACCACATCATTTCACTTTGACATGAATTGTGTGTGTATATGCATGTGAATGTGTGTGTGTTTTTTTTGCATATGTGTAGCACTGCCTACCCGGGCTGGAAGAATATTTGCTTTGCTTATCACTGCCCTAATGCTCACTGACAACTTAATAACATCACAATTAACTAAATGCTAAACAGATGTCAGTGCCCGACTAATGTGATTGAGACAATCGGCACTTTTGACATGACCCCTGTGCAGTGCTGCCATTGGCCTAATTTCCTTGAGTGACACGACTGGGCTGTGTGTATACGTGTGTGTGTGTGTGTGTGTGTGTGTGTGTGTGTGTGTGTGTTTGAGTTAACTGATTGCAAGGCCACCGGTGTGAACACTTTACCACTTTATGGTGAAGAAAAAGAAGTAGACGAAAAAAAAAGGGTAAAGGAGTAATGTGACCAAAGAGGTTCTTTTATTCTGACAATCATAACCTTGTCCAACCTCCTCCTCCTCCTCCTCCTCCTCCCTCCCTCCCTCCCTCCCTCGCTCTCTCTCTCTCTCTCTCTCTCTCTCTCTCTCTCTCTCTCTCTCTCTCTCTCTCTCTCTCTCTCTCTCTCTCTCTCTCCAGCCAAACTATTTCTGGCTTGAGAAAAGAAAGTGTTTACTCTGCTGGAATCATGCTGTGTTCCCACTGGCTAAACCCACTATTGCCACTCCATGGTTTGCATATTTTCCCTGTATTACAAGACTTTAAAAAAAAAGGGGGAAGATAAATGGAGAAAGGAAAAGAGTAAGAGTAGCATCCTGCTCTTATTATATGTGGATTTTCTGCCGCACTGCTCATATGTGTGTGTGTGGACGTACATGGAGATGATTCATGTATAAACAGGAACTGAGCGACGAGTCACACAACTAATTCTTGGGAGACTTTGTGGACTGCAAATTCATTTCTTTACGGGTCACATGGGAGATGCCGCTGCTACTCTCAAGCTCATGATGAATAAAACTGAATGTGTTAGTTTTACAGCATAAAGGTGGAGATTTCCATGGAAGTATGTATCAGTATGAGTGTGTGTGTGTGTGTGTGTGTGTGTGTGAGTGTGGGGGGGGGGGGGGTGATTTTTGTTGTAATTTTTTTTATTTTTCTGCCTGCTCTTTCTGTAATTTATTCTTTTAATTGATAGGCAATTGCCATGCTCCTTCTGGCAGGGGGGCTACCAATGGAAATTAGCCTTTTGTTATATATATATATATATATATATATATATATATATAACAAATAAAGTATTAAATAAAAAAAAAATAATATAATAAAAATTTTAATAAATATAATAAAAAGTAAGTGTGCACTTGTGGATAGAAGCCAGAATTCATGCATCTGCACTGGACAAATATACACTTCATTTTTATACTTATTTATTTATACAGTCATACCTCAATTTATGAAAGACCCAGTTAACGAATAATCCAAGTACGAAAAACCTTTATGTAAATTTTTCATCTCAAAAGAAAATTAAATTTACGAAATGAAAATAAAATCCCCGACTGAAGAAATATTAAATTAAAATGTCTAAAGAAACATAAGCACATTTTTATCGTAACTGTTCAGTGTCTTTGTAGATCGGATCCACAACACATGGACCAATGATGAGTCGAGACAGAACATTGTTAAAATTTTACTGATTTTTCCTCAAGAAATGTCTTTTTTTATTTTACATCTTTTTTTATGTGTGTATGTATTTTCATATTTCATTGTGTTTTTTTTCCCCCCACACGAAAACAGCAAATATACAAATATTTGGACTTGTCATTACAGCCGTACCTCAACTTACAAAAGACCCAGCTAACAAATTATCCAATTGACGAAAAACCTTTACATCAATTTTTACATCTCTGAATACGAAAGAAAATACAATTTACGAAATGAAACCGAAACCCCCGAGACGTAAAAACAGTACTGTACGTATCATCCCATTGGCTGTGAGGGAGATACCCATGATGCTTTTGGTGACCTTTGACCCTCATTCATCATAGAGTTACTGTTGTTTGGTGAGTTTTTCCCAGTGTGTTCATTTAAACTTTATTACAGAACGTATTCATTATTGATCATGAATCAAAGAAAGTGATTCTGATGAAAATGAAAAGAAGAAGAAAGTTATTAATAGAAGAGAAACTGATGATGATAAAAAGAGAAGGAGGAGCTATCATTCCATCAGCACCAATAAAAGACATGATGGACACATTTCATTAATATTCTGAATGAGTGGGAAAAAAACATCCCGAAAGAAGGTTCACAGTCGTGCTATCGTCCACTTTGACGACGTACGCCGTGTGCATTTGAGGAAGATTATGAAAAGTGGTCAAAGTCAATGGATCAATATTTGACCAAACATCTGTCAACAAACATTGTTAAAGGTGAAAGTGACAAAACCAAATGACCCACATGTCTGGTATGAAAATGACCCACATGTCTGGTATGAATATGACCCACATGTCTGGTATGAAAATGACCCACATGTCTGGTATGAAAATGACCCACATGTCTGGTATGAATATGACCCACATGTCTGGTATGAATATGACCCACATGTCTGGTATGAATATGACCCACATGTCTGGTATGAATATGACCCACATGTCTGGTATGAAAATGACCCACATGTCTGGTATGAATATGACCCACATGTCTGGTATGAAAATGACCCACATGTCTGGTATGAAAATGACCCACATGTCTGGTATGAAAATGACCCACATGTCTGGTATGAAAATGACCCACATGTCTGGTATGAAAATGACCCACATGTCTGGTATGAAAATGACCCACATGTCTGGTATAAAAATGACCCACATGTCTGGTATGAAAATGACCCACATGTCTAGTATGAAAATGACCCACATGTCTGGTATGAAAATGACCCACATGTCTGGTATGAAAATGACCCACATGTCTGGTATGAAAATGATCCACATGTCTGGTATGAAAATGACCCACATGTCTAGTATGAAAATGACCCACATGTCTGGTATGAAAATGACCCACATGTCTGGTATGAATATGACCCACATGTCTGGTATGAAAATGACCCACATGTCTGGTATGAAAATGACCCACATGTCTGGTATGAAAATGACCCACATGTCTGGTATGAAAATGACCCACATGTCCTGTATGAATATGACCCACATGTCTGGTATGAAAATGACCCACATGTCTGGTATGAAAATGACCCACATGTCTGGTATGAAAATGACCCACATGTCTGGTATGAAAATGACCCACATGTCTGGTTCATTTAATGGTTTAATATTTAATGTTCAGTCAGTGACACCTGACACTAATACATCTAAAATATACTGTTTATAAAACTGAAAACATGTTTATATTAAATGAGTATACTTTTATAATCTTTAAAGGGTTCAGGGGGTAGTATTGGGGGTTCAGGGGGTAGTATTGGGGGTTTAGGGGGTAGTATTGGGGGTTTAGGGGGTAGTATTGGGGGTTCAGGGGGTAGGATTGGGGGTTTAGGGGGTAGGATTGGGGGTTTAGGGGGTAGTATTGGGGGTTTAGGGGGTAGTATTGGGGGTTTAGGGGGTAGGATTGGGGGCCTTGGAACCAATCAGACTTTTTACCTTTAAAATGAGACTATTTACGAAAAACGTACGAAAACACTTCTGGAACGAATTAATTTTGTAAGTTGAGGTAGCACTTACAAAATTAAGTGGTAAAAAAACCTCATCTTTGTCCCTTGACTGTGCACATATACTGACCTTTTGCTGTTCTGCACCAAGCTACAGTTTAATCGACTGGAATGTGTGTGTGATGGGATTTACCAATAAAAATACAAGAGTCATAAATTATGGTGGGGACCAAAACAATCTAATGAAAAAGAGATGAAGACAGCTGGCAGAAATAAAGAGATAAAGACAGAATGAGGAAAAAACAAAAAAAAAGCTCAAAGCTATACAGGGAGCGGCTTTACTGGAAATGCAAACGGAAAAATGACACGTTGGAGGTGGCTGAGTTTAAATGAGGGCCACAGTTTCACAATAACATATTATGAAATGGAACAAAATCCACATTAAAACAGCTTTGAAAGCAACTGGTACACCAATGAGAATGAAAAAAATTACATTTTGCTGCTTCATTCTACGCAGTTCTGCCAAAATAAAAAATAAAAAATTGGTCTAATGAAATGAGTCATTTGTCCTTCACAGACCAAATTTTCCTCCAGATTTATAAAACAGAATACATTATGGATTTATTATTGTTAAATGTTTACTGCTCTTTTGTACAGAGTGCGTACAGTGGAATGAATGTGCAAATGACAACTGACAAAAAATAACATTAGTTTGACACCCCTGAGTTATTATACGTGATTCACATTAGAACACGTATATATCACATGTGTCAAACATAAGGCCCGGGGGCCTAATCCAACCCACCAAAGGGTCCAATCTGGCCCGTAGGATGAATAACAATGAAGATATTAATGATTAAGGGTATAAAAATGATTTAAATTCAAGTCCTACACACAGAATAATTACATCTACATTGGTTCAGAGCAGTAAAATATGATCATAATTACCAATAACTGAAGAAAACTGCAGATTTTTGTGTAAAAAAAAAAAAAATTATTTTAATAAACCATCCTTTTACAAAAACTTTAATAAATCCCTGAACAACATGAAGCAGCTGAAAAATGTGTAATGGTCATTTTACAAATATTCTGCCCATTACTAAATGTTTAGAGTATTTGTAATTGAAATGTCAGTTGTTCTGCACATGTGCAAATGACAATGGTTCAAATATCACTAGTTTGTCTTAAGATGTGTCCACTTGTTGATCTTATTCACAAACATTATAGATGTAAAAATGATCATAATGTAATTTGACCCATTTTCACTGTTATTTTATTGGTCTGGACTTTTTGGACGATACTGGGCTGAATGTGGAACTGAACTAAATGAGTTGGACACCCCTGGTTTACACAGACAGTTGCCAGTCAGCGTCACAGGGAGCAGCATGAGTGCAATATGTATATCAGGGTGTCGTCTTTGTCTATCAAAGGAGCATTCATCTTTGCAGCTGTCACAAAGCTCAGTGGTCGTTCACAGAAATTAAATATGCAGTTTCATGGGGCATTAGTATGCACATCACATTATCCTCCGTCACCTGACAGGATGAAATGGAAGAGTCTCCACAAGGGAAACGTTAGCCAATGAACATGTGGCCTTAGTCAAACAAGCTGGAATTGTCTGTGAGTAAAAGCTGAAGACACAAACAAGAGGGAGTGAGTCGTATAATGGGCGACGACTCCAAAAAAAAAAATACAGCAAAATGTTTTGTTTTGTTTTTTTTAAGGATGAGAGCTCCATGAAAAAGCCAGACTGTGTTTTTCTTTACAACCCCCCCCCCCCCCCCCCCCCCCCCCCACGGCCAGTCCCCATTTAGGCAGACGCTCCCTCTGATGCGTTGCCATCCAATTTGAGGAAAATAAGTAACCAAAAATTAGCTATCAGGAGACGTAATGCTACTCACAAGTGTTTGGGCAGGAATTCCTGGACTTATTTTTGTGTGTGTGTTGCATGACGCTGGGAATGTTTGCAGAGCGAGTGCGTGTGCAGAGGATGTGCACGAATTCAGTGGGTAAAAAAACAGCCTCATGATGCTTTGAGGGTTTTTTTTTTTCCTGCGACTTCCCCTGGCACCCTGACCACCCCCCCACCCCCACCCCCCTTTCAAATGTAAAACAGTTTGTCTGTTAGGAATGATGACAACTTTAGGAATGCCCCACCGCCGCCAGACGCTCCCATGCTTTTGGATACGTGTCCCCCACGTAGTTGTTGAACAGTCGGGAGGTGCTGTTCTGTTTAATGCAGGGGTCTCAAACATGTGGCCCGGTGGCCAAATGCGGCCCGCCAAAAGGTTCCAATGCGGCCCAATGCAGTGACTTTGCAAAGTACAAAAAATTCCCCACACACACACACACGGCTGTGGAACTGATCATTGTTCCAGTTCCACAAAAACAGACCAACCTACAAAAAATAATAATGACTCCACATATTCTTATCAGTTTGATGTGAAAAATAATAAGATTAATGTTATATAATGTATTCTGTCTATTATTTTACTGTAGATAAAATTGGGTTAAATGTGACCCCTGAAGAAATTAAGTTTGAGACCCCTGGTTTAATGTGAGAGAGAAGACAGACGGAGTGAGGCGACAGCGGGTGAGTCAGACTGCAGCTGATCGTCCCGACACAGGAGACACCACAATAGTTCCCATTCACTGCAACAAGAAACAGCCACAGTTTCAGAGGCCAAATATTGTCATCAGAGAACATTAGCCAAGGGCTGAAGTGCTGCCAAGAGGCAGGCACAGATCAAATCTGGCTTTGATTTGGATGGCCAGCAGTAACCCCCCACCCTCTCTGATGTTGTGCGTCTCGGGTACTGTACACAGACTTTCTGTATAAATAAATCCATGTTTGTTAAGCTTTTCAGCTCAGACTGAACACAATAGTCTCCAGTGGAGCAGCTGACTTTGGACATGATTCTAGGACCCATTTCATATCATGTTTCATTCATTTATTTATTATTGACAACTATTGCCATGTTTAAATTACTGCTTCAATAATAATAATAATTATTATTGTTATTATTATTGTCACATATTACATTATTATTATTCTTTTTCATTCTGCTTCATTGTTGTTTGTGTTTTCCATTTCTTTTTCCCCAGATACATATTAATATTTTTAATTATTATTATTGAGTATTGTTATTATTTCCATATTTATTTCTGTGGTAACACTTTATAATACCTACACACAATACATTATGTATTAATCATTTATTACTTAATTTGTTAATGTTTATTCATACACAATTCATCATAAACAAAGCCTTTGTTCTTATCTATAAACAAACCATTTGTAGTTATGCTTTATGATTAGTTGTGTATAAACAATACACTAATAAACATTAACAAATGGTTAATACATTAAAAACATCAGTATTGAACAATCAGCCCTTTCTGTTCTTTCTTCTACTTAACCTTTTACCGACAGTACGTGCTCATCATCACTAAATAAAAAAGTCAAACCAGTGTGTGATGATGTCCCCGTATGTGATGATGTCCCCGTATGTGATGATGTCCCCGTATGTGATGATGTCCCCGTATGTGATCATGTCCCCGTATGTGATGATGTCCCCGTATGTGATCATGTCCCCGTATGTGATCATGTCCCCGTATGTGATCATGTCCCCGTATGTGATCATGTCCCCGTATGTGATCATGTCCCCGTATGTGATCATGTCCCCGTATGTGATCATGTCCCCGTATGTGATCATGTCCCCGTATGTGATCATGTCCCCGTATGTGATGATGTCCCCGTATGTGATCATGTCCCCGTATGTGATGATGTCCCCGTATGTGATGATGTCCCCGTATGTGATGATGTCCCCGTATGTGATGATGTCCCCGTATGTGATCATGTCCCCGTATGTGATCATGTCCCCGTATGTGATCATGTCCCCGTATGTGATCATGTCCCCGTATGTGATCATGTCCCCGTATGTGATCATGTCCCCGTATGTGATCATGTCCCCGTATGTGATCATGTCCCCATATGTCATAGATGGTGTGAATGTAGAACGTGCGTGTGAGGAGACGCTGTAAAGTGCACCGTCATATTTTACTGGAGTCCATTTTTCACACAGTGATCCTTCAGTGCATGGATGATTACTTTACTCTAACTGCTGCTGCAGTCGTCTGGCAGAGACACACGTCTGACCCCCCCCCATCCTTTCCATTCGTTCAGACTGGAATACCTATATTTAGAGCGAGCGCTCCTTCCCGCTGTTCTGGCTGTTGTATTATTAGCCTTATTTAACCCTCCTGTATGTCTGGTCAGAGCCCATTGGCTGAGGACCTGCCCCTCAGGACTAAATACAACCCCCTCCTCTAAATGTTCACCCCACAGCCTCTCCCATGGTTTAAGAGGTGGGGTTGAGGGGCATGAATGGTGTAGGCCACCCAATGGGATGTGCTACTGGGAGCCTGAGGGTCACCGTGTTGGTAATGATGATGATGATGATGATGATGATGATGATGATGATGATGATGATGATGGGAGGCTATTTTGGGGGAATCTGTTCCTGGCATCACAGCCTCCACTTCTGTCCGCTCAATTTGTTTGACAGGGAGGGGGCAGAGCTTCGGCATGGCATGGTTGACCTCTGACCCCACTCCAGTGACATTAAGTGGCTAAAAATGTCAAATTAAATGTGCAGCTGCCATTAAGAACATTCTGGAAGTTCACAAACTGAGTCTTTTAAAATGATTAAAGTTTTAAACAATTTACACTGAACTGAGTTTAATATTAATATATTAACAATAAAATATGTTTTTATTTATTTTACAATACAATATACTTTATATATACTTTATAATATACTATTACTACTACTACTATTAATACTATTATATATACTTTATATATACTTTATAAAGTCATATATTTATTTGAATTTTAAATCCAGGTCCCTCTGAGGAAAAATTAAATAAATGTGAAATCTGTTAAATATGCAAATTTACACAAATGATGTCCGCTATAAATAAATTAACTTTTTTTTTTTCCTGGAAGTCCCCATAAAGTATGAAGGAAACAGGTATAAAGTAAAAAATCTATTTTTCATACATTTCAAGATGTGTTTACTTTTTAAAAAAAAATTTTTTATTTTGAAATGTAATTATAATGTTATTTCATTTTATTTGTTTTACATTTTATTGTATATATTTATTTATTTAAAAAGAGATGTATTTACTTTTCGTCACTTATTTAATTTTTCTATCATTATTTTTAAATGATTTTTATTATTTGTATTTTATTTTATTATCTAATTTGTTTTCAAATATTTTTAAAAATATATTAAAACATTGTATTTATTTATTATAAAAAAATAAATAAGAAAGTTGTGTTTACACTCCCTCCCGAGGACTACTTTACCTACAAGTGATGATTACAATGTTGGTCCTCATGAGACATGAAAACCAGTATATGTGTGTGTGTTTGTATTCCTATCTTTATGGGGACATTAATATGTTCCCATATATATATATATATATATATATATATATATATATATAGACAAATGCTGAAATATTTTTGGCTCAACTGTTACAGTGAATCTGCTAATGGTACAAACAGACAAAGGCTGTTGAATAGAAGTCTATCAAAAACACACACATACACACACGCACACACACACACACAGATCCCCTCCAGTAAATAGCCTCAGCCCAAGCACATCATCACTTTTCCAAATGGGAAAAAAGTGAGACAATCCTTTCCCCTAAATTAAAGCGCTGATGAGCAGCAGCAGTGAAGCATTCTGGGCCGTCACACATCTGCTGAGGGGGGATTTACTTCTTCCTCTTTAGGTCTTGGCACCTGGATGGTCCTGGTCTTTCCCATCTTCATAACAGACACTGCTGATAAACAACGCTGTCCTGCCAAGTTTAGGCGGCTTGTTGATTACAGTTGGGTCTGTCTATTAGGGACAACTGGGACTAATCCAGGATGATGTGATCTGTCTGTCAATCTACGGCTCAGTACGACCACACAGGACGTGAGGACACACGCTAGTACACGCACAACACAAGTGTGATATGGACCCACGGTTTGGTTTATCAGTAGGATTCGAGTGAAGGTGACGTAACTGCCAGTGTTGTCAGAAACAAGCTAATAGGTGTGAGATATGAAGAGGTGTGTTCAAGTAAGAACATTCTACACTACAGGGATTCCCCCAGAAATGTTGTTCTTTAAAAGCGTCAAAGTCATGAGGTAAAAAAGTCTAATATAAATACACTCAACAAAAATATAAACGCAACACTTTTGTTTTTGCTCCCATTTTTCATGAGATGGACTGGGCTGGTGTGGTCACACGTGGTCTGCGGTTGTGAGGCCGGTTGGATGTACCGCCATATTCCCTGAAACACCTTTGGAGACGGTTTATGGTGGAGAAATGAACATTCAATGCATGAGCAACAGATGTGGTTGACATTCCTGCTGTCACCATGACAACTGCACGCTCCCTCAATGCTTGTGACGTCTGTGGCATTTTACTGTGAGACAAAACTGCACATTTCAGAGTGGCCTTTTATTGTGGGCAGTATAAGGCACACCTGTGCACTAATCATGATGTCAGATCAGCATCTTGATGTGGCACACCTGTGAGGTGGGATGGATTATCTCAGAAGTGCTCACTATCACACATTTAGACAGATTTGTGAACAATGTTTGAGAGAAATGGTAATATTGTGGATCTGGAATGAATTTTAGATCTTTAAGTCCATCTCGTGAAAAATGGGAACAAAAACAAAAGTGTTGCGTTTATATTTTTGTTGAGTGTATAATAGAAAAAGTCAAAATCATGCAAAATGTCATAATGTGATAAAAAAAGTCTTTTAAGTGCACCTTATAGTCTGGAAAATACAGTATCTTAAATTAGCACCAGACATGTCACTTTATTTTGAAAGTCATTTGTTTCTAAATGTTCTTCATAACCAGCATCTGCAGGTGAACTGTACAAATACAAACATGTTGACGAAGCAGCTTCTTTCTGTTTGTGTCCTTGGTGTGATGATGATGATGATGATGATGATGATGATGATGATGCTAATGGTATGACATGTCAGAGTGCGTGTACGTACCGGTGTGGATCTGCCGGTGAGCCTCCAGGGATTCCTCCGTCTGAAACTGGGCGCCACATTGGTCACACACGATGGCCTTTTCACCAGCTGCACAACAACACACCAGAGAATATAAGTTTAATACATACACACACATACAGACATTTAACTACTGAATAATCCATTTGAGTAAAGGTCAAAGGTCACAATTAACTAAAAGGTCAAAATCACATTATGCTTATAACTCCAGAACAGAGGGTCACAGAACTTTCAGATTGGTCCCAAACTATGCAGAATGAAGATTTATACAATTTTAATAATTGGTGTTATCACCTACGACCAATAGTTCTTCAGATCTCTGGAGGTCAAAGGTGACGTATCACAAAAAAAAAATACTTATGTAACATTGTTTGTGTCAAACATAGACATATCACGCTATAACTTAATCAATGCTGGATATATTATCATAATATTACACACACTGACACATATATACATAAAATGAAATTATCAAAATTGTAAAAGGTCAAAGGTCAAGGTCACACTTAGCAGAAAGGTCAAAATCACATTATTGGCTCTAATTCAAGAACAGGTTGTCATAGAAACTGGAGATTGACATAAAATAAGGATGAGATTAGACATTCTCTGAATACTAGTATTTATATTGCAATACAGACTTTAAAACAATGCAATTTGATAATTTAAAATTGATTTTAATTATGTTTTGAATGGGCTCCAAATTTCTAAGATGCCCATAAATAAAATAAAAAAAACAACAACTTGATCTTTCTCAAAGACCAGGATGTATCAAAGGGTTTATATTTGACATTATTTGACTGAGATTACTGGGTATATTTTAATATGTCATGTAGTTTTCCATGCTGGTCAGATTCTGCTCCAAAAAATTAATGAATATGCAAAGCAGTGTCATCCCCTTTGGTGTTTGATGTAGACTAAATGGCCCCAAAAATGTTCTAACAGTAATAATTATCAGGTCAATTGTTAGCGACAGTTCATGTGACACTCTCTCTGATGCACATTATTATTATTATTATTCTGCATGTCTAATTCTCTGACTTCCACATCAGCGGATTTTCAGCAGTGAATCGTCTTTGATGGCGGTAAAGACATTAATTGTGTCAGTTGAATCTCAGAGGCTGATACGTTTAGCCATGTTGAGCTCTTGGTTTGTGTTTGTGTATCACACTACTCTTTCAAGTATGCGGCCCTTGAGCTGCGTTGTGTGGAATGTCATGTTCATGTACAGAAGGCTGTATGAATGTGTAGAACAATAAAAGCAGAGACAGGAGGCTGGCATGTGCATGTTGAGAGCAGAGGGAACATCAGATCAGGCCCAGGCAAATGACTCTTTATGGCCTGGCAACAAGCAGCGTACATGCCATACACATCACACATCAAACACACAAACACATTTAACATCTGGATATATCTGTGTGTGTGTGTGTGTGTGTGTGTGTGTGTGTGTGTGTGTGTGTGTGTGTGTGTTTCCAGTGAAAGCACAGAGCGATCTCTCCTGGCCAGACCTTGGTTTGTTCTTGGCAAAAGCCTCATGGGTTACGACACCTCCACAGAGAGAGAGAGAGAGAGAGAGCGAGAGGGGTGACGGAGAGATAGCGAGAGAGAGAAGAGAAAAAAGAGGGGGGAGGGAGAGAGAGAGAGAAAGAGAGAGAGAGAGAAAGAGAGAGAGAGAGAAAGAGAGAGAGGGGAAAGAGAACAGAATGAAAACAGGAAGCTGATTCTTAGATGACAGAATCAAAAGTGGTTTGTGTGGTTTAGTAACAGGGTGGTTTAGTAACAGTGGTGACACTAGGGAACGGTCTGTACTGTAATAATGACTATTAGCAAAAGCAGAAATGATATGAACACTGTGTCAGGACAAGGCTTATGCAACAACTTATGCAAAAACACTGTACGCTTGCTAACAGTTTGACCAGATCATCAGCCGTTGGTTTTACTGTAAACTTTATCAAAAAAAAAAAAAAAAAAGGCACAACATCCTGGATTCAACACGACTTTCACACTTTTTTATTTCCTGTGGAGACAAAAAAAAAAAAAAAAAAAAAAAAAACACGGCGAGCCGCTGAACAACATGGCCCGTCTTTAAGCGGCTGCATATTCAACAGGCATAATTTGCAGCTTTGAGCGTATGGCACACAAGTGTCAAATGCACAGATGAACATATGGTTGAATTAGTGGCAAAAGCATCCACTTAACCTTTGGAGAACAAGACATGTAGTGGAGATGTCGACAGAATCCCTGAGCACACCCTCATTTGCATTAATCACATCGTCCCTCTGTTACGGCTTCAACTCCCTGATTCACTATTGTTGGATCAACTGTGATTATTATTCTGTGTTTTATATGTAGTCAGATCTTTACTAACCAGTCATTCTACTGGGCTACACCACACGTTACAAAACAAATCTATAGAATTTACTCAATAAAAGTGAGGAAACAATTGTCACTCATTATGGTTGAGTAGATTTTAGCCCAATATTTTGAGTCAAATGTCATAAACTTTAACATCTATAACACACTAAAGGAAATAAGGTCAAATCCACTCAACATATCCCATTAGGTTATACAACTAACTAGTATTCAGACAATGTCTAATCTCATCCTTATTTTGAGCCAATAATGTGATTTTGACCTTTCTGCTAAATGCCACCTTGACCTTTGACCTTTTGCAATATTGATAATTTAGTTATATGTATATATGTGTCAGTGTGTGTAATATTATGATAACATATCCAGTATTGATTAAGTTATAGCATGATATGTCTATGTTTGACAAAGTGTTACACAAGTTAATTTTGTGACATGTCACCTTTGACCTCCACAGATCTAAAAAAAAAAACTATTGGTCGTAGGTGATAACACCACTTATGAGAATTGTAGAAATCTTTATTCTGTGTTGTTTGGTCCCAATCTGAAAGTTCTGTGACCCTCTGTTCTGGAGTTATAACTAGTAATGTGATTTTGACCTTTTAGTTAATTGTGACCTTGACCTATGACCTTCATTGCTCAAAATCTAATGGGTTTTGCGTAACAGACAGACAGACTAGAAATCCACTCAGATCGTGGTAACTTCGCAAATTCTGTTAAATCTGTGACCTTGTCCAATAATGAATCCATCATCATCATCATTATGTTAAATCATCAATACATCTTGAAAACAGCAAATCTCTGCTGTGATGATGTGAAAATTCAATATGGCGTCAGACCACATGTAGTGAGTCGATTCAGCTGAAACTGGTTCTGTTTCATCCTTATACAGAACAGAGGAAATGTGTCCGAACACACAGAGAAATAAACCGTTACAGAAACAGAAGTGAATTAAATTATTTTATTTTATTAACTTAATAAAAAAATAAGAGCAAAATGCAGACAACTTAGAAAAAGGAAAGAAAAAAAAAGGGAAGAAGAAAAAAGGGAAAAGAAGAAGAAGGAAGGGAGGAAAAAAGAAAACAACAACAATAAACAACAAAAAAACTCTATTTGTTACCTACTTTCCTATCTTTTGTTTTTTTGTATATATGTCTATGTTTAGTACTTCAGTTATTGATTATTGGTATTGTTATTATTGTTATTATTTTATTTATCATCATTTTTGTACTATGCACTATATTACTATAAGATGAATTTAGGTTATTGGGGAAGTGAAGAAGGGGTAGAATTAAATAAACTTATGCTTCATCCTACTGCTTTTCAGACATGTCATTGTTATTATTATTATTGCTGTATTGATTATTGTTGCACTTTGCACATGTTCGAAATAAATCATTCAAATCAAAATAAAAAAAAATCAAATCAAAAAACAAATGGACTTGAATTTAATACCTCCTTGGTGGAGATAATGAATGATTATAAATGACTTGGGAAAGAATATAGGGTTAAAAAGGGTCTATATATATATGTGTGTGTGTGTGTGTGTGTGTGTGTGTGTGTGTGTGTGTGTGTGTGTGTGTGTGAAATTACAAATACATTTGCTGTATGCTAAACATTGTAGTTGCATAATAAAACACATTTATTTAATATCATTTGAATTTGAACCCTGGATATTTTTTCAAGGTTACAGTGCGTCAGGGAACGAGTGAGTGTGTTCTCTATAAGTGGTAGATGGTCCGTACTGAAAAGTATACTTTGGTGCCTAGAAGTAAATCAGGTTAACAGTGCTATGGTTGTTTAAGGAAGTGATGTTAGCAGTGAAAGCGCCTCACAGACACTGGTGCAACACTATAAGCAGTCTACTGGGAGGCCAACAGCCATGTGCTAAATGGGCCAGGGATAGGATTTTAGTGCAGGGCATGCCCCTGCTTGTGGCACAAGGACATAAATTGTCAGGAAATGCCTGCATGGTGCCTTGCTTCAAGGAGAATGGAGTTGTGTGAGGTCACCGTGGGGCAAAAGGGGGGGAAGGAAAAAATGGGAGAAGAGGAATTTAGGGTAGACACACACACACAGCCAGGCAGCCACCCAGCCAGATGCCCGTCACTCTAATTAGCCAAGTGAGCGCTAAGAGGGGGCCCTCATGCTAACGGCGGCCATCAGCCCATTTCACTGCCAAATTAAAGTGATAAATCTACAGGCCTCTTTGATCGAGGCGAGGTGAACTTGTTGGTTAGGAAAGACGGAGTAAGTGGATGGAAAGGGCACAGGCTGGACCAAGACTGTTAGTCTTGTTACAAGTGGATTTAAACAGTAGCTTTGGACCAAATACTGTCCTCACAGTCCACACTATGTCACCTTCCAAATACACCTGGTCTGGGCTTCTATTAAAGAACAATCAACTATGACAGGTGGCATCATGGGGACATATATGTGTGTGTGTGTGTGTGTGTGTGTGTGTGTGTGTGTGTGTGTGTGTGTGTGTGTGTGTGTGTGTGTGTGTGTGTGTGTGTGTGTGTGTGTGTGTGTGTGAGTGTGTGTGTGAGTGTGTGTGTGTGTGTGAGTGTGTGTGTGAGTGTGTGTGTGTGAGGTGGGGGTGGGTGGGTGGGTGGGTGTGTGTGGGTATGTGTGTGTGTGTGGGTGTGTGTGTGTGTGAGTGTGTGTGTGAGTGTTTGTGAGTGTGTGTGTGAGTGTGTGTGTGAGGTGGGGGTGGGTGTGTGTGTGTGTGTGTGTGTGTGTGTGTGTGTGTGTGTGTGAGTGTATGTGTGAGTGTGTGTGTGAGTGTGTGTGTGAGTGTGTGTGAGTGTGTGTGTGAGTGTGTGTGTGTGTGTGTGTGTGAGTGTGTGTGTGTGTGAGGTGGGGGTGGGTGGGTGGATGTGTGTGTGTGTGTGTGTGTGTGTGTGTGTGTGTGTGTGTGAGTGTGTGTGTGTGAGTGTGTGTGTGAGGTGGGGTGGGTGGGTGGGTGGGTGTGTGTGTGTGAGTGTGTGTGTGTGTGTGTGTGTGTGTGTGTGTGTGTGTGTGTGTGTGTGTGTGTGTGTGTGTGTGTGTGTGTGTGTGAGTGAGTGTATGTGTGAGTGTGTGTGTGAGTGTGTGTGTGAGTGTGTGTGTGTGTGTGTGTGTGAGTGTGTGTGTGTGTGTGTGAGTGAGTGTATGTGTGAGTGTGTGTGTGAGTGTGTGTGTGAGTGTGTGTGTGTGTGTGTGTGTGTGTGTGTGTGAGTGTGTGTGTGAGGTGGGGGTGGGTGGGTGGGTGGGTGGGTGTTGATCAGGTGCCACATGCCACTGAAGCCACTTCCTTTTTCACTTCCTCCTCTGAAATATTGCACAAGTGTTATTGCAGTCCAGTGAGCCTCCGTTATTTCATAAAGTCTGCAGGAAGACAAAACACACAGGACTGTGCTTCTGAAGTCTAACACTGAACACAAACTGGACCTGCCTTTAAAAACACTCATCTTTTTTTATATACAGACAAAGAACTGTTGGTTTAGAAACAGTCTGGACGGCACAATTCAATACACGTGAACATCCTACAATTTTTTTTTGTAATAAAAAGTTAAAATTGTCAAATAAAAGGTAAAACTTCTCAGACAATAGTCATAATAATAACATAATAAAAACATTCCCAGTTTCTCTCCTCCACTGATTTTCCCTCTGAAGTGACTGATTTTTGTCTTTAGTTTGAAGAAGTAATGTGTCTATTCTGAGAATGGAAAGAGTATTAAGTACAGATATTTATGCACAAATGTAGGGAGTAAAAGTAAAAAAGTTGACAGAAAAATAAATACCTAATACCTAAAAACTGTACTTGAGTACAGTAAAGGTGTTTACTTCCTGCTCTGCTAACCTGAAGAATAATGAAAGAAAAGTTGGCTTTTATTATTTCTGGGTTACACTCCTGCTTTTCCTCATCTCCTAAACTCCAAACTAAAACTTTTCATCCTGAGACACTTGTTGTTCCAACCTACTTTCTCTCCCAGGTAGAGGATAAATATGCTAAGTTTGCAACATATGCCCCCCCCCCCCCCGGGGGGATTGAAGTCTAAACAGAATCTTTCATCAAAGACAATTGCAGAATTAAACATAAGTGTTACAGAGCATATCTTAACTCACAGCAACACACACAAATAAACTAGGCCACCGTGTTAATAGTCGAGCTAAACAACATTCTGATTAAGAAAAAATGTAAATGTACATGTTGCGTCTTCTATCCCACATCCAGTGGTCAATAGATACTTCAATTAATAACTCGTTTTCACAGAATGTCTAATCTCGCTCCTATTTTGTGTCCATCTCCAGTTTCTATGACAACCTGTTCTTGAATTAGAGCCAATAATGTGATTTTGACTTTTCTGCTAAATGTGCAACCGTGACCTTTTTAACCTTTAGCAATACTGATCATTTTGTTATATGTATATATGTGTCAGTATGTGTAATATTACGATAATATATCCAGTATTCATTAAGATATGTCTATGTTTGACACAGTTTTACACAATTTGGACACATGTCACCTTTGACCTCCAGAGATCTCAAAAACTACTGGTCATAGGTGATAACAGCAATAGGTAGGTTTCAGTCACGTGACTATGATGACGTTATGATTTCAGCTGGAGGGCAGGAAGTAACCATGGAGACTGTCGCTATGGAGGAAACCATTGAAGAGAGTGTTTATTGTACACATTTAGATCCAGTGTCCAAACACAGATACATAGAGTTAGTTAAAAATGACCCGTATGTAGATATTACTAACTACCTGGTCCTGCAGACGTCCTACTACACCAGCAGCAGATGACAGACTAGAACTGTTCTGTCAGTGGGTGGGTCCACAACCTCGGTACCAAAAGGCTCAGTGATAATTACGCTTTGTTCTTCACCAGGGTGAGTGTTTTATTTGGAAAGATGACACTTCAAGATGTATTACATGTTTGTTGACATTATTCGCTGCTAGCTGCTAGCTTTAGTGACTGATGTAAACAAACATGTAAGTCATGTTAATGTGTCTAGTTAAACCATATTACAACACTATAAATGAACATTAACATCAAACCTAATGATATATAACACATCCACTAAAAAAAGTTAGCTTTGGAACAAACCTATGACCAAGTATTCGCTGCAGACACAGGCATTAGCATTAGCATTAGCATTTGCATTTGACAGACTCTGCTCCTCCTGACCGCAAACGCAGATTTAAAATCCACTTTTTACTGCATTTTTAAGTGAGTTTTTTTTTTTTTTTTTTATTTCTCAACTTTGTAAATGACAATCTTTGGTACTCAAAAAAAAAAAAAAAGTTCCTTCTCTGGGTTACAACGAAAACATTTTCCCAATGAAAAACTGACTTGGCTTCACTTCCTAACCTCCATCTGAATTTGCGCACTGACTATATAGCAATGAAATTAACCTATTATGATAATTGTCTAAATCTTCATTCAACAAAGTTCTGTGACCCTCTGTTCTTCAGTTATAACCAATAATAATAATTTTGCCCTTTTAGTGAATTGTGACCTTGACCTTTGACCTTTACTCAAATGGATCATTGCATCTGATGTGCATTAGCTATATGTATATGTCCATGTAATTTCATGGTGATATTTACAGTATTCATGGAGTTATAGCATGATATGTCTGTGGACACACACACACACACACACACACACACACACACAGTGATTCTAATAATCTCTCCCAATTTGGACGAGATTAAAAATGTACATGTTGCTTCCTCTATCCCACATTCATCAACAGCTCCTTAAATGAATAATAAGTGATCACA
>CM035796.1:1461252-1466252 GCA_020466265.1 Siphamia tubifer
AGTTCCACACCAGTTAAGCAGTTCCATACCAGTTAAACAGTTCCACACCAGTTAAACAGTTCCACACTAGTTAAACAGTTCCATAGTAGTTAAACAGTTCCACACCAGTTAAACAGTTCCACACTAGTTAAACAGTTCCACACCAGTTAAGCAGTTCCATACCAGTTAAACAGTTCCACACTAGTTAAACAGTTCCACACCAGTTAAGCAGTTCCATACCAGTTAAACAGTTCCACACCAGTTAAACAGTTCCACACTAGTTAAACAGTTCCACACCAGTTAAACAGTTCCACACTAGTTAAACAGTTCCACACCAGTTAAGCAGTTCCATACCAGTTAAACAGTTCCACACTAGTTAAACAGTTCCACACCAGTTAAGCAGTTCCATACCAGTTAAACAGTTCCACACCAGTTAAACAGTTCCACACTAGTTAAACAGTTCCACACCAGTTAAGCAGTTCCATACCAGTTAAACAGTTCCACACTAGTTAAACAGTTCCATAGTAGTTAAACAGTTCCACACCAGTTAAACAGTTCCACACTAGTTAAACAGTTCCACACCAGTTAAGCAGTTCCATACCAGTTAAACAGTTCCACACTAGTTAAACAGTTCCACACCAGTTAAGCAGTTCCATACCAGTTAAACAGTTCCACACCAGTTAAACAGTTCCACACTAGTTAAACAGTTCCACACTAGTTAAACAGTTCCACACCAGTTAAACAGTTCCACACTAGTTAAACAGTTCCACACCAGTTAAACAGTTCCACACTAGTTAAACAGTTCCACACCAGTTAAACTGTTCCACACTAGTTAAACAGTTCCACACCAGTTAAACAGTTCCATACTAGTTAAACAGTTCCATACTAGTTAAACAGTTCTACACAGTTCAACAGTTCCACACCAGTTAAACAGTTGACATGGTTCCAGTGACATGAATGTATAAATATATGAATATCTTCATAACAGCTGAACATGTTCTCAGTCCTCATCTGCTGTCTACCTCGCTCGCCCCCTCTCTCTCTCTCTCTGAAGGCCTGTTTACACTGTTAAAACCCACTGAGTGTGATATTGGTCAGCCATCGACAGATACACTGTAATTAGCCTTTTTAATTTCCCATTTAGCCTGCCTGACTCCAGAGAGCAGATCATTCAGACACTTCCTGTAGAAATATGTGCACACGCTGTCGACTGCTCTGCTCCAACTGCCCAGAGAACATGCTTTTACATCGACTTCATACTTTGATCCTCAGGATATGTGTAGTATGGATGAAGACCAATGCAAAATATATGGCAATAAATTGAAAAATATAATGCATTATATTAAAAGAATATATTCCCATATATGGAAAGATAGTGCTTATATTATCAGATATTCTAAAATATATGATTTGGTCACATATTGACAAATATAAAACATATTTAAGACAAAAGCTGACGTATATTTTTACAGATGGTTTTATTGAAATGTAATTCATTTCCACATATATTGTGAAGTGTATGACTAAATATATAATTACATATATTTAGTCATACACTTCATAATATATGTGTACATCCATGTATTAAGTGTATTGCTAAATATATATATTAACATATATCAGTACATATATTGTCATATTTGTCTCAGCATATGGAAAGCAGTCATTTCTTGTGTATTTTTAACTAGATTGTAATATATTGACAGTTTAAGGCAGTAATATATTAATAGTCAATATATGGTGAAAAATATTATTGTTTCATCAGGGATATTTTTTTTGAGTCATTTTAGATTAAACTAGAAAAGCAGAGCTCCACCTGTTGTCACTAGCGGTTAGCGGCACGGTGGCTGAGCTGTTAGCGCTATTGCCTCACAGCAGAAGACCCGAGTTCGATTCCCGGACCGTGTGGGTCTTTCTGTGTGGAATTGACATGCTTCAGTTTAACCCTAACCTTTGACCCCTAGCCCTAACCTGGGCCTTTGTGTGTGTGTGTGTGTGTGTGTGTGTGTGTTTCTCTCCTTCTTTCCTCTGGGTGCTCCAGTTTCCTCCATCACCCAAAAACATGTCTGTTAGGGTCAATCCATTGACCGGCCATATTTGGCCCCTGAGCCACATGTTTGAGACCCCTGATCTAAATGTTAACAGGTGGAATGGAGATGGATAGAATGAGTCAGGAGTGAAATAAAAAGATAATCCTAGTCCGTCTTTACACACAGAACGTTCGTAACGTCCTGTAAGAAGACATTAGTGCAGTAAAGTCTAAACATACTGATTCTCTCACCACTACCACACACACACACACATACAAACACACACACACACACAAACACACAAAAACACACACACACAAACACACACACAAACACACAAAAACACACTCCACACACACACAGAAACACACACACACAAACACACAAAAACACACACACACACACACACACATACAAACACACAAAAACACACACACACAAACACACAAAAACACACACACACAAACACACACACAAACACACAAAAACACACTCCACACACACACAGAAACACACACACACAAACACACAAAAACACACACACACACACACACATACAAACACACAAAAACACACACACACAAACACACACACACACACACACACACAAACACACAAAAACACACACACACAAACACACACACACAAACACACAGAAACACACACACACACACAAACACAGAAACACACACACAGAAACACACACACACACAAACACACAGAAACACACACACACACACACACACACACACACACACAGGCAGAAATGACTTTATGGTGTGAGAAAGCACAGCACTATAAGATAAGAAGAGATAATCTTGCGTCTCTGTAGGGGTGGGTGGGTGGGTGTATGGGGGGGGGGCAGACAAGCCATCAAAAGCTCAGGAACATGTTTGCTTCCGATGATATTGTTATTGACAGAGAGAGAAAAAGAAATCAAAGGGAAGTGAGAGAGCATGAGGAGGAGACAGAGAGCGAGAGAGAAGAAAAAGAAAAAAAAAAGGAGGAAACAGATGAAGACAGAGAATATTCAGGTCGCATTTGACAGCTTTACGGTCTGTTGCGCCGAATGGGATGTCTAGGGACGTGGCAAAGCAGACAAATATTGACTTGCAGAGCGTTGGTGTACACAGGCATAGACACTGGTGCAGAAAACACACAACACACACTCCCACATCAAGCCTCTAAATACAACCCCCTTCAAAATGGATGAGCTTACATTGCAACATCAGTCACCCTTGTTTTTTTGCTCGGCTCAACCTCTTAATCCATTTTGCCTGCAAACCAATTTGTTTGTCCAGTAGGTCACAGACAGTTTCCTGCCCCCTCTGTTCCCTGGTCTCTTCTATTGCTTATTTCTCCCTCTTCACCTTACTGTCTCTGAATGCTGAAGCCATTTCCACAGCTTTTGCCCCTGGGAGATCGAGGGCATCTGAGTCCACACCCCCCCTCCCTCCCTCCCTCCCTCCCTCCCCCTCCTCCAGACCACTAAAGGTTCCAAAAATGTGGCCCCTTGGATGAATTTGCTAAAGTCAATAATTCCACAGTCAAGACTGTGGAACTGGTTTTAGTTCAGGTTTCACAAAAAGACCATAATATTATCTACAGTTAAATTATAGCACAATGATATACAAAAAACAATGACTCCATATTTTCTTCTCATTTTGATGTAAAAAAAATAATTACCATATTTACCTCATTATAAGGTGCATTAAATAAACAGGGACAAAGTTGATGACAATATTTTAACTATAATTTATTCATTTATCTTTATGCTTTTTGAAGTATTTATTTTTTAACTGAAGAAAATGTTTGAATTTCATATGTTCAAAATATTAAAATTGATCTGTAATTCGCTTTTCTACTGATTTTAACCGTGTACATGAATTTAAGCATTTTCTTTAGTCATGATCTTAAATCTGAGTGAATTTGGATGAATTTGCTAAAGTCAATAATTCCACAGTCAAGACTGTGGAACTGGTTTTAGTTCAGGTTTCACAAAAAGACCATAATATTATCTACAGTTAAATTATAGCACAATGATATACAAAAAATAATGACCATATTTTCCTCATTATAAGGTGCATTAAATAAAGTTAAACAGTCATGATAACTCCTAACCTTGTTGAGTTGGAACATGGAACAGAACACACGCTTATTCCACTAAATCAAACCTTAAGAGTCCAAATTCTGAGATAAAAAGTCACTAAACAGCCAGAATTAATCCATAAATCAAGTGCTCTGGATTATAAAGTGCACTGTGGTTTTTGGAGAAAATTAAAGTCTTTCAAGTGTGCCTTATAGTCCAGCAAAAAGCGGAACATCTGGGATGTAATCGTTTTGGCCACCACCACCATCATCGCCGCCGCCTCCACCGCCTACACCACTGCCTCCACCGCCTACACCACCGCCTACACCACCACCACCGCCTACGCCACCGCCTACACCACCACCACCACCACCACCGCCACCACCACCGCCACCACCACCGCCACCACCTCCACCGCCACCACCACCGCCACCACCACCGCCTACACAACCACCACCACCACCGCCTACACCACCGCCTCCACCGCCTACACCACCGCCTACACCACCACCACCGCCTACGCCACCGCCTACACAACCACCACCACCACCGCCTACACCACCACCACCACCACCGCCTACACAACCACCACCACCACCACCACCTCCACCGCCACCACCACCGCCTCCACCGCCACCACCACCGCCTACACCACCACCACCACCACCACCGCCACCACCTCCACCGCCACCACCACCGCCACCACCTCCACCGCCACCACCACCACCTACACCACTGCCTCCACCGCCTACACCACCGCCTACACCACCACCACCACCACCACCGCCACCACCTCCACCGCCACCACCACCACCTACACCACTGCCTCCACCGCCTACACCACCGCCTACACCACCACCACCGCCTACGCCACCGCCTACACAACCACCACCACCACCGCC
>CM035796.1:1468752-1498752 GCA_020466265.1 Siphamia tubifer
TCATAAAGTTCACCCTCTGGAGTCAAAGGCCTTTCAGACAAGTGTGAAATTATGTATAATTGCCCTCTGGCGGACCACTCTGACTACATTCTCCATTTTGAGGCATTATGGGACATTTTTTAATTTGATTTGATTTGAATGATTTATTTCTAACATGTGCAGAATGCAACAATAATCAAAACAACAATAATAATAATAATAACAATGACATGTCCGAAAAGCAGTAGGAAGAAGCATAAGCTTATTTAATTCTACCCCTTCTTCACTTCCCCAACAACCTGAATTCATCTGATAGTAATATAGTACATAGTATAAAAATGATGATAATAATACAAATAATAATAATAAGGCCGGCATACAGAAGATTTGAATTCAGCACCCTTCAAAAGCCCTAAAAACACTGTGTGAAAAACATTAACATGAAATGTCTTCAGGACTTTAAATAGGAACGTTTTCTAAAATCCTTCCTCCTTTTCAGACCATCGTTAATGCTCTTCTTTATTGTCAGAAAAACCTTTAATGTGTTGTTTTTCCAAACACGTTCTGCTTCTGTTAACGTTTGGATTTTACAGCTGAGTGTCATTTATCAAACAATATTTAACCAAGCTTTGAGTCGCCACATATTGGACTGAAATGAGACGAGGTCAGAAAGCACTGTGTCAATGAACCTGAGGGTGAGTTCAAGGTCTAAGTAAGGTAAGTCAATATTTAGCCTGTTAAGTGTCATTCATACAGAGAGTGCCAAAATAAGCACAAGGAAAAACTGACACAAGGCACAAGACCCTCCTGTTAATGCATTATTTATTCTGAGTCACTTTGGTCAAATAAACATGAAGTACAACAACTACAGCTGAAGTACACCAGCAACTACAGCTGAAGTACACCAGCAACTACAGCTGAAGTACACCAACAACTACAGCTGAAGTACACCAACAACTACAGCTGAAGTACACCAACAACTACAGCTGAAGTACACCAACAACTACAGCTGAAGTACACCAACAACTACAGCTGAAGTACACTAACTTCAGCTGAAGTACACTAACTACAGCTGAAGTACACCAACAACTACAGCTGAAGTACACCAACAACTACAGCTGAAGTACACCAACAACTACAGCTGAAGTACACTAACTACAGCTGAAGTACACCAACAACTACAGCTGAAGTACACCAACTACAGCTGAAGTATACTACTCTATATATAGACTATATACAGTGTATGTACAGTCTATATATAGACTATATACAGTGTATGTACAGTCTATATATAGACTATATACAGTGTATGTACAGTCTATATATAGACTATATACAGTGTATGTACAGTCTATATATAGACTATATACAGTGTATGTACAGTCTATATATAGACTATATACAGTGTATGTACAGTCTATATATAGACTATATACAGTGTATGTACAGTCTATATATAGACTATATTGTGCAGTTGTATATTACCAGTGTGTTCATGTTGGTCCATGTGACAGATATTTGGGTCCAGTGGACAGAAGGACTGATGGACACAGTATTCAGACAGACATGAGACAGTGACCAGCAGCTGAACCTTTACCTCTGTGCCCCCCCCCCCCCCCCCCCCAGCTGCAGCAGTTGACATGGTCTTTACAGTTGTGTAAATGCATTTATAGTTCAACAGCAGCACAGATGAGACGACTGCAGGACCAGGAAGGGAAGTCATTTGGACACTTGTTTGTTGCCTGGAGGGAGGGGTGTGTGTGTGTGTGTGTGTGTGGGGGGGGGGGGGGGGTGCTGGGTGCAGGTTTAAGATGATTGCACCAAATCTAGCCCCAGAAGTGGCACTTGTTACCCCTGCTTTTTATTTTCTTTCTCTGCAGTCACAAATGATTGTTAGCAGCGCTGGAGAATGAAACCGAAGCACAAGACGAAGCTGAAGTGTGGACGTTTTACCACAAAGAACCGCACCAGAACACTGGAGAACATACACTTAATGTAGATGAAATACATATAATTAATAATTATGAAGGAACCAATGAATGAATTAAAAAATTTTTTTTATGAAATTTAAAAAATGATTTGAAAATAAAGATAAATGAAAAAATAATTAAAAAGAAAAAAATCAATAAATGAATAAATAAATACATTTTTTTAAATATAAATAAATACAAAAAATACATTAAACAAAAATAAATATAAATAATTTAATAAATAAAAAAGAAATACAATTAATTACAAATACATGTAAAAGAAGTATTTAAAAATTTAAAGGAAAAAAAAAGAAAAAATACATACATTTTAAAATTATAAATTAAATATAAAAATAAATTTTAAAAAATTCGATAAAATTAAAATACATGTAATAACAATAATTAAATAAAAATAATTAATAAAATAAATAAATGGGGTGTTGGGAGATAGCCAATGGGAGAGCATCTCTATCAAATAGAAAATATGATGCTACGTACAAGTACACAGTACGTACGTATTTACGTTTCGGGGGTTTTGTTTCGTAACTTGAATTTTCTTTCGTATTCAGAGACAAAAATTTGACATAAAAGTGATTTGTAACTTGGATTATTCATTAGTTGGGTCTTTAGTAAATGGAGGTATTATACTGTGTTTGTTTGTACTGAACAGTCAGGTGTTCTTATCTCATTGTGTATTAATGTTAATTGTACATGTGTACACTGAAAAAAATAAAACATTGAATCAACTTAAAAATTCTTCTTCAATCGGTCACACATAAAAACATCTTGTTGAGTAAATTAAATTAAAAAAATAATTCAATTTGGTTCATTCAACTAGATTTTTTAGTGTTAACATAAAAAGTCAGAATTGAAGAAGAATTTCTAAGTTGGTTCAATATTTTACTGTTTTCAGTGTATAATGACAATAAAGGAATTTATTCTATTCTATTCTAAGAGCATCTGTGTTTTCACCAGATACCGAGGGAACGCCTGATGCATTTACAAAAAAATAAATAAACCTGCTGCTCTTGTGCTGGGTTTACAGTCAAACACAAACGTCCACATGAGTCGTCGTGGTTGGTGGACACTCCCCTCCCTCACTTTCCTTCTGCTTCTCCAGGTCAATAACCAGTGAGGATTTAGTGTTTAGGGCCTATTATTTCCTGCTTTCAAGTCACACATTGTCAAAGGCAAAGCTGAGTTTATTAAAGCTGGAGTCACAGGGCCTGAGGGGGAAGTCCAGGCATGAAAAGCAGGGAATACAGTCATCAGCACGGCAGTAAAACTGACAAAGAAGGAAAAAAAACGGGAGGGAAGTGGGTAAACTTTGGCACATGGATACTGAAAGCTAGTTACAGTTAAAGTGAAAACAGTGGCTGTGATAGATTATAATAATGTTTAGGTAGAGCTACGGTCATTCACTTTATTATAGGATAAGAGGTTAAAATAATAAAACTGCTAAAATATTTAATAATAAATATTAATAAAACATTATTCCGTCTCTGTTCTGTGTTCAGTGGATAATGGCTGTGACATGATCACATATTTTTTTTACCACTTTCTTCTATGTGAGAAATTTGTATTTGTACTGAAGACAGTGTACTAAAGTGTACATTTTCATTTTGTGAAACTGTAATTTTCCATGTCACAACTTTTACATTCGTATTCTGACAATTAGTATTCACAGAATGTCTAATCGCCTATTTTGTTCCAATCTCCAGTTTCTATGACAACCTGTTCTTGAATTAGAGCCAATACTGTGATTTTGACCTTTCACCTTATGCAATATTGATAATTTCATTATATATATATATGTGTCAGTGTGTGTAATATTATGATAATATATCCAGTAATGATTAAGTTATAGCGTGATATGTCTGTTTGACACAGTGTTACACAAGTTAATTTGGACACATGTCACCTTTGACCTCCAGAGATCTGAAAAACTATTGGTTATAAGTGATAACACCAATTATGAAGATTGTATAAATCTTTATTCTGCATCGTTTGGTACCAATATGAAAGTTCTGTGACCCTCTGTTCTGGAGTTAGAACCAATAATGTGATTTTGACCTTTTAGTTAATTGTGACCTTGACCTTTGACCTTTACTCAAATGGATCATTGCATCTGATGCGCATTAGCTATATGTATATGAACATGTAATTTAATGGTGATATTTACAGTATTCATTGAGTTATAGCATGATATGTCTGTGGACACACACACACATACACACACACACACACAAGGTGATGACAATAATCTCGCACAACCAATGTTAGATGAGATTAATACTCATCATGTTAGCAGGAAAAGAAAAGAAAGACCTAGAATAGGACTGTGTGTAAAGGTACGTACATAGAATTAACATCAGAATAAACCAGTGACTTTATGAAGTTTAATGTGGAATTAACATTTTCAACAGGAATCAGGTGTTTATATGGTTCATCTTAAAATGGAATTAACGTTTATTCACAATTAAACCATTAAAAACTCCCACAGAAACAGGCCGACTATGAACCACTTTAAAAAATTAAAAAAAGGCTCAAGGTCCAAATGTGGTCTGAAAACCACAGACTGCAACATCCATCCACCCATCCATCCACCTGTCGATCCATCCATCCACCCATCCATCCACCTGTCAATCCATCCATCCACCCATCCATCCACCTGTCGATCCATCCATCCACCCATCCATCCATCTGTCGATCCATCCATCCACCTGTCGATCCATCCATCCACCTGTCGATCCATCCATCCACCCATCCATCCATCTGTCGATCCATCCATCCACCCATCCATCCACCTGTCGATCCACCCATCCATCTGTCGATCCATCCATCCACCTGTCAATCCATCCATCCACCCATCCACCCATCCATCCACCTGTCGATCCATCCATCCACCCATCCATCCATCTGTCGATCCATCCATCCACCTGTCGATCCATCTGTCGATCCATCCATCCATCTGTCGATCCATCCATCCACCCATCCATCCACCTGTCGATCCACCCATCCATCTGTCAATCCATCCATCCACCTGACAATCCATCCATCCACCCATCCACCCATCCATCCACCTATCGATCCATCCATCCACCCATCCATCCATCTGTCGATCCATCCATCCACCCATCCATCCACCTATCGATCCATCCATCCACCCATCCATCCACCTATCGATCCATCCATCCACCCATCCATCCACCTATCGATCCATCCATCCACCCATCCATCCATCTGTCGATCCATCCATCCACCTGTCGATCCATCCATCCACCTGTCGATCCATCCATCCACCCATCCATCCATCTGTCGATCCATCCATCCACCCATCCATCCATCTGTCGATCCATCCATCCACCTGTCGATCCATCCATCCACCCATCCATCTGTCCATCCATCCATCCACCCATCCATCTGTCCATCCATCCGTCCATCCATCACACTAGTACAATGACTGTGAATGCCAAACAAATGGACCAGACTTGTCATTGTTGTTCTTAATGTTCACTACCAACAGTATTGAGTCATGTGTATTTACATGTGTCTTTGTGGAATGCCGTCTGCATGCTGTGAGCTTTGTTTTGTAATTTTATTGTGGCTTAAAGTGAAAGCAGCTGATCATCCAGAGAGACTCGAGTCAGAGCCCAGTTCAGGTTCTCATGAATGAGAACTAATTGGATCCCAATGTCATCTGCGCTCTGGATCTGGACTGAATCTCAAACTGGGAGATTTTCGAGCTCTTTTGTACTCGTCAAACAATATTCCGAGCTCTCACACCCCATTTGGAGAAAAACAAGATGACTTCATGGAAAAGAGCGAGTAACCTCTAGCATGGTGTCATTTGGCAGATAACACTGGTCTGATGACTACACATTCTCTGGCATTTTCAGGCTGGTTTATTCCCCTAAATAGCTCTTGTTGGGAGATTTGCCTAATTGATCCGATTTGCCCGTTTGAAGTCTGTACTTATTAAGTTTTATGTGGAAGCTTTAACTGGGTGGAAGAAAGGATTTTGGAATCAAACAAAATAAACAACTATGTAAATCAATGCACCTGAGTGTAGTAAAAAAAAAAGCATGTTCGAGGCATTTCCTGTTGTCGAGCCGTTAGGAAATCCCATCATGTGAGCCTCGACTCCACCATTCAGCCAGTGGATGTGTGTGCACAGTTTATTTGTTCTACTGAAACTGTAAACCAGAATTGGCAGTCTTCAGCCTTAGGCATGGGTGTGCCAAAAAGGTCTTCATAACACACCCTAGAGTTTCTTTCTTCCTCCCTTGTTGCTACTCTAAAGGGCTGGGTCCTTTAGTATGTTCCGTATGTAAAAGAGCATTAAAACACCTTTCATTTGACACCTGCTTTGTTTTTCTATCTTACTTAGATCTAAACTTATTGGCCAAAACCTGGCATGACGGACACAAATTTGGCTCATCTCCTGAGGGAAAACTTCAACCTTCATGCGACAATGCTTCCTGACAATTTAGATCAAAATGACTTCTATGATTTTTTGAGGCTTTTTCAGACCAAAAAGTACAGGAAACTAGTATTCACATGTCGCCCTGTTTTGTTCCAATCTCCATTTTCTATGACAACCTGTTTTTGAATTAGAGCCAATAATGTGATTTTGAGGTTTCTGCTGAATGAGACCTTGACCTTTGACCTTTTGCAATATTGATACTTTCATTATATGTATATATGTGTCAGTGTGTGTAATATTATGATAATATATCCAGTATTGATTAAGTTATAGTGTGATATGTCTATGTTTGACACAAACAGTGTTACACAAGTTAATTTTTTTGTGATACGTCACCTTTGACCTCCAGAGATGTCCAAAACTATTGGTCGTAGGTGATAACACCATGTATGAGAATTGAAAAATCTTCATTCCGCATCGTTTGGTACCAATCTGAAATTTCTGTGACCCTCTGTTCTTGACTTATAACTAATAATGTGACCCTAACCCTGGTGTGCATTAACTATATGTATATAAATATGTACTGTTATGCTAATATGTATTCATTGAGTTACAGCATGATACGTCTCTGTGGACACACACACAGTGATTACAATTATATATATATATATATATATATAGTTGTTCAGGTTTTACATTCTAGAAGTGTTGAAAAGTTCAGCTGTTTTAACTTTGATTGTTGTAAAGTGTATTTCCAAACCACTCCTTTCCCACAGTGAACTGGAGCTGGTTGTTTCAAACAGCTGAGCCGTCGCTGCCTCTGCACAGCGCTGGATATAGATACAACACAAGTGATACTGAAGCAGCAATGACAGCTGTTGGCCGCCAGCCAAAAGTCCAGGAGTGAGTGTGTGTATATTTGTGTGGGTAGAGGAGGTGGTGGGAGGGGTACGTTCAGCTGAGGCAGAAATAGGCCAAATGTTGAGTGTGGGGTTCACAGGGTTCACCTGTCCTCTGCTGCTCCTCTCATCTGGGACATTATTAAACAGAGGACAAATATGTTCTGACTGGACATTCAGTCAAGGTTGGACTTATTATTTATCTGGTCAAGTATGTTAATCAGTAGTGTTTGTTTGTTTGTTTGTTTGTTTGTTTGTTTGTTTGTGTTTTCACACCAGCGTCACCAACTGTAGACGGATCAACCTGAGATCTAGTGTGTATAAGGAGAAGGATATAAGGGAGAAACAAATCAACTCACTACTTCACAAACACAAATCTGACATTTATACATTTGGAAAATAAGTTCATTATGTAAATTGATTGAACGACTTTTTTTTCTTGAGTCAAAGTTTAATTTCCTTACTTTCGCTGCTGGTAAATAATGGGTTAAATAATTGTATAATAAATAACTGTAGCCTTTATCCAGTTTTTGTTTTGTGACAGTTTTCTTCCAAGATTCTTCCGATATCTGCAAATGGAATAAGTGTCAAATCCCTTAAACCAGGGGTTGTCAAACTTTTTTGGCCCAGGTCCCCCTTGGAGGGGTGACATTTTTCCATGTCCCCCCTCATCCTCGCGATACTGAAAATGATAAAAAACCACTTCAACAATGATTATTATGAAACAATGATAACCTTTTTTAATAGTGCTTTTGTGCAAACCAGCCACATTTTCAGGTATTATAATATAAATGAACACTTCAGAAACAACAATTTTAAATAATTTTAAAATAATAAACGGAACAAAAGACACACAAAACCATGTGTGTGTGTGTGTGTGACAGACAGACAGACAGACAGACAGACAGACAGACAGACAGAGACTTAATGAGAGGGATGATCTTGTCAAACTCAATATAACTATCAATGTACTTTCTCTTTTTAGGGTTAGGGCGTTTGTTTTTGTCATTGTCATTTTCATTGTCATTTCTTTTACCACTTCTTGAGGAACTTGGCGGACACAAAAATCGATCCATGTTCGCTGCAGGGTGGCTAAAAATAGCCTGTGACTCGCTCCGTCTCAATTTAGTCAAGCTGGCGTCAAACAGCGCTGTTACTTCCGCCCGCTCGCTACAAAATAAAACTTCCGCATTTCAAAATAAAACAGCAAAAAACCCCAAAACAAAACAAAAAGAACAAAACAAAACCGTGAATAATTTCGCGTACCCCCTGGACATGCGCCACGTCCGCCTAGGGGTACGCGGACCCCAGTTTGAGAACCGTGGCCTTAAACAACTTAAAAACTCTTTCCATCTTAACAGCTTTGTAATGTTTTGATGTTTTACAGGAAGTTCGGAAACGCTACCGTTACATATTTCCGGCTACTGTGAGACAAGTCTATTGACGTAACTTAAACACTGGGTAGATAAGAACATAACTGTGATGTGTCCTATTACATAAGGAGGAGAATATGATATATGATGGTCTAACAAATGCACATCTATTTACGTATCTGCAAATGAGGAACTGTTACATAAAAGACATGAAACGTCTTTGTTAACATGACTTCGCATCTGGATGGCAAAAACATACAAAGACATTTTCAGGTCAATCTTGATCCCTTTGCCCAGTAACATTTATAGAATGTCATAGCGACTTGTGGAAGCCGTTAGAATAGATTATTCCAGCGTAAACTTGAGAGACGGATGAAACTTTAAAGATCTGTGTTAAACTGTGCCACGAGCAGCAAATGTGACTGAACATCAGGGTGGGAATATTCAGCTGGAGGTGCTTTTTGATGTTCAAGGAGCTGATTTATGCACTTCAACCCAACTGATGGAAACATCCCCCAGTTTACACTGACTTTTCACAGACATTTCAAAGGTTTGCGTAAGTGTGAAAGTGGGTGACAGTTTGACAGAAACATCTGTAATGTCAGTGCTGCTGTGTTGGCTGCTCTCATTATGTCTTTGTCCTCTTCATGTCTTTCACTTTAAGCCTTTGAATACTTAGTGGACATCTCATCAAGTAAAAGCTCTTTCTTAGGAACTTTTGACTGTCTCCATTAACACGCAATTCACTTTTAAAGGAGTCAATGAAGTCAAATAGTTTCATCTAGTTTCGACACTGCCAACAGAGAAATTACAGAGGTGTCTTCCTTTTTGGTCAATATTATGTGGTAGTTACTTTAACATGTAAGAAATAGGAGGAAAACTGAACTAGGTACAGTGTTGTTAGTAACACTTTACATGACAGATCACTAATAAGGTGGTAATTCTATAGTCATTTTCATGGTAATAATGCCTTTATGACCACTTATTACAAGTCATTTCAAAGGTAATAGGTCCTAGGTCATAGTGATCATTAACGTGGTCATTTTAATGCAGAGGTCTCAAACTCATTTTATCATTTTTACTTTCTGATAACACCAATCATCACAATTGTATAAATCTTCATTCTGCATCGTTTGGTACCAATCTGAAAGTTCTGTGACCCTCTGTTCTGGAGTTATAACCTATAATGTGATTTTACTTAATTGTGACCTTGACCTTTGACCTTTACTCAAATGGATCATTGCATCTGATGTGCATTAGCTATATGCAGACACACGCACACACACGCACACGCACACACACACCGATTATAATAATCAATTAAGAAATTATGAAAACCGCAAGTTTTCTTTTTTGTTTTAGTGTACAAAAAGGGAATAAATAAATAAAGTACTAGCCTGTTACAAAAACTGTGAATAACTTGAAATATATGTAGTATTTTATCACTATAGTGAATGTAAATTATGATGAACATGTGTAAATGATAAACTTAAGGGTAACATTACATTCTACAGTTGGTAGGTATAAATATTTTCTTTGTGGAACATCACGTTTTTTGTTCAAAAACAGAGAAAATGTTGGAGTTGACTTTATTTATACGTTAATATCCTTTATTTTTTTTATATTTTTTTATTGGTGCGGCCCACTTTAAATATTTTAGGCTGAATGTGACCCCTACACTAAAATAGGTTTGACACCCCTGATCTACAGTATAGTCATTTAGATGTCATTTCATGGTAATAATGTCATGCGGTTTCCAGTGCAATTACTCTGCAGTTTCTAGGTAATAGTGAACAACTGTAATTAAAGTGGTCATTTCTATGATCATTTTAATGCTCATTTTCTTCAGGGGCCACATTCAGTCTGATTTGATCTGCAATGGGTCAAACTAGTAAAATGAAAATATAATAACCTGTAAATAATACACATACACATTTTTGTCATTGTTTTAGTACAAAAACTGAAGAAAATACTTAGTTTTATAAAGTATCCAAATGCAAAATATGTGAATAACCTGAAAAAAGTGACATTTCATCAGTAAAATCAGGTCATTTTAACAATATTCTGCCTCAGTTTATCATTAGTCCATGTGTTTTACTATGGATCAGTTCTACAAAGACACTAAACGCTTCGTAACAGAAGCAGGAAATGGTTCAAATTGCTTATTATCATTATTATTATTATTATTATTATACAGCAAGGTAAAAGCACAGTAATTAATAGATGTCAAAACTCATTTTGTAATTGTTTTATAATGTCTAATTTATTGAGTTAATTTTCGTTTGTTTTCCACTGAACTGCTGCCGTTCTGTTTCCAGCAGTGTAGGAAAGAAAAGAGGAAAAAAGTCACAAAGCACAAAAATCAAACATTTTCTGATTCTGTCACAGCGGTTATAGTCGAACATGAAATATAAACACATCCACACCTTTGCAGAACTCCACAGAAATGTTCTAGCAACAAAAAAACGCAGCTGCCTGGTTTCTACTGTTTTAGTTACTGACATGTCTGTTGGAGGCGACAGGAGGAAAAGGCTGCGCTGGAGCTGCTCACAGTTTTGTCTTCAGACACGAAAGAAACAGAAACTAAGGAGACAGCGGCACACTTTAGCGAATTCGCCTTATTCACCTAGCAAACATTTTTACTCTTGAGGGGTACAGAAGTTCAACATCAGTCCACAGTTCCATACGTGGGTTTGGGTTGGCAACATGCCAGCGGTTTGGACCAATCTGTCCGTCATGCCAGAGTTAATGATCAATACAGTATAAAAATGTTCGTGTAAGGACAGTAATATTCCAGGGCTGTATTACTGAATGGCTACAGTAACTGGGTTGAAGGCTACATAAAGTTTAAGTAGGCTAATGGTACCGCTAAGTAGGCTAATGGTACCGCTAGCATATCATCAGTACTTAGTACTGAGTACAGTGGTACCTCTACTTATTTATTTATTGGTTCCAGAAGTGGTTCTGTACTATACATTTTTTGTTCCAATACTACCCCCTAAACCCTTTAAAAATAATAAAAGATTGATTTTGTATGAAACATGTGTTAAAAGAAAATTTAGATTCAGGTTTTAGCTGTAATGTATTGATGTCAGTGGGTAAATGTGTCTTCACTGACTGAACATTAAACCATTCAAATTAACCACATGTGGGTCATTTTGTCACTTTCACCTTCAGTTTGTTTAGACAGACATGCCGTTGGAAAGGGCCGTTGCTTTTAGTGATATCACTCAACCACGTCTTTCACTTCTATTGATAACGCAGTCACTTTTCATTCACACATGAATCACTTTCTTTGAGCTCATGATGAGTAATGAATACGTTCTGTAATAAAGTTTAAATGAACACACTGAGAAAAACTCACCAAACAACAGTAACTCTGCGATGAACGAGGGTCAAAGGTCACCAAAAGCATCATGGGTAGCTCCCTCATAGCCAATGGGATGATACGTACAGTACGTACTTACATAGTATTTACGTACAGTACTGTACATATAGTACTGTAGTTATGTTTTGGAGGTTTCAGTTTCCTTTCGTGAATAACATTTTCTTTTTTTATTAAGAGCCAAAAAAAATTTGAGGTAAAGGTTTTTTGGTGACTTGGATTATTTGTTATCTGGGTCTTTCGTAAGTAGAGGTGCCACTGTACTTAGTTTTGTCAATGACCTCATGCGGGGCCGGTCAGGGCCAACTATCGGGGGCTATGTGGGTCCCGAGCCCCCCCCCCCAGCCTGTTTACTGCTGGACTGAAGTGTCTTTCCTTCTGACCAGACACATTAGTATTCCGTGGCCACTTGCTTGTTTTCAACAGTTATAACACAATATCCATGCTTTGCTTTTATGTCGCACCTCCCAGTGGAATTAGTAGCATAAAAGCAATCCTTGTGTGTCCTGGCTACTTCCAGATGGCTTTGGGAGTGCTTTTATCTTCTCTCTCTGCCTCACTCGCTCTGTCTCCTTTCACTTTCTCTTGCTTTCTTTTTTTTTTTTCCCCTCCACATGAAAGTGCCGTCGGCAGATCTTTGCTTAGCTGGGTTCATTCTCTCTTCATCCGAAAATATAAAAGTTTCAAAGAGCATTTCATGAGGGAGCTCTTCCATAAATGGGATTCATAGCTTTCTAATCTGTGCTGCGAAATTGATCTAAAAAGTTTCCCAGAGCTATTGGCCAACTTACATAATGCAATAAAAGGTCCAGCCTCAGAGAATATTTACTTTTATTACCATTTATGTCACAAACAGTCCTCCCACTTGGTTTTTCCTGTTGGGACCGTAAAAGAATTAAGATCCTTCGCAAAATGTTTTTAAAAAGAGCCGTGACAGTTCATTCAAATTTACAAACACGTCTCAGTCAGTGAAAGTAGATGAAGACAAAACCTGTCAAAGAATAAAAGTCAGGAATTTGACTTGTTAAAAGAAGGAAAAGAAACATTTTCAAGATGTTACATATATATATATATATATATATATATATTAACATTTTAAGTTATGTAATTATTACATATGGTTTTCAGCACCGTGACGTATTGTAAAAATCTCATAAAAATGTCAGTTGAACAGGTTTAACTTTAACTGGTTTAACTTTAACTGGTTTAACTGGTGTCAGTGTAAATATATGCTGGAGATAAATAGTCACAGCTGAACATAGTCACAGTCTGGATTCATTAGCATTTTTAATTATTTATCTTTTAAACCCCAAACATTGCATTTTATGATTAGAAATGAATAAAAAATAAATAAATACATTAAATAGTAATAAGAATAATAATAGATTGGATTTATATATCAGTTTTTTGGCCACTCAAAGCACTTTAGATTAGTGACCCATTATTCATTCACTCTCACATGCTCCCTTTGGTGGTGGTAAACTACATATGTATTCACAGTTGTCCTGGGGCAGACTGAAGGAACCATGGCAGCCATTTTATACCTATGGCCCCTCCCACCACCACCAAACATTCATACACCAGTGTGAGTGACACTGGAGGCCCCTCCCACCACCACCTATGGCCCCTCCCACCACCACCTATGGCCCCTCCCACCACCACCAAACATTCATACACCAGTGTGAGTGGCATGGAGGCAGGAGGGTGAAGTGTCTTTGCCCAAGGACACAACGGACTGACTTGGACAGAGTGGGATTTGAACCACCAACCCGCTCTACCAACTGAGCCACGCCCCCCCCCCCCCCCCAACTGCGATGTTGATGCTCAACCAACATATCGTAGAGCTCTAATTAGTACCAACATCAATTTAAAAAATACAGTATTTTCCTCCATTTTCTGAAAGCGACGTCACAAATTCAAGTCCAAACATGAGGTGGAAATGAACCATCAGTTATTTTGGACATTACTGATACGACGACATGTAGCGTTCATCCACTGAACATTTGGAACATTTATCTGTAGAGCTTTTGTTCTGGAGTCCTGGATAATAATCTAACAGAACATGTAGACCGTCTGCACTCATGTAAACGCCACCTAATTACACACACGTCGTCACGTCACAATGTAAGAGCTGTCAAATTTGATTGGCTGACTTCCATTTGTGATAATGTCAGCACATACTGTAGCAGAGGATCATTACAGACACGCTGGCACTGGAAGTGACACACTCTTCTATCATTACACACACAATGTTTGACTATTCAACCATGTCTGGATTCTTTTTTTTTTTTGTCACATGCCGTCTGGAACAACTCCGTCCACGTCCAGGTGTGAGTCCCCATGGATGATGATGATGATGATGATGATTGACAGTGAGTTCTGACAGAGACACAGCACACTGGACTCTTTACAACATGTTCAGACCTGAAGGCACACACGGTCAAGTCTGGGACATGTGGAGTCTACGACAGGAAGTTAGTCTGGACACAGACAGAATGGTCTGACCAAACCATTTATTAGGGTATTATGAAGCAGATCACATGACAACAATTCTTAGGGTGAATCCCATTTCACCCCTGAGCCCTTCCTCTCCGTTTTGTAAGTCCACATGTAGGGATGGTGCTGTGTCAAGTCGCCTTAAAGACGTCATTCCACTGAAAAACACTTTTCTTCTTTTGGAATCTGATGTGTCACCCAGAGTTACCAACACATGCTGCGTGTGCTGCGTGGTGTGTCCCCTCTACTGTCTGTGTGGTGTGTCCCCTCTACTGCCTGTGTGGTGTGTCCCCTCTACTGCCTGTGTGGTGTGTCCCCTCTACTGTCTGTGTGGTGTGTCCCCTCTACTGCCTGTGTGGTGTGTCCCCTCTACTGCCTGTGTGGTGTGTCCCCTCTACTGCCTGTGTGGTGTGTCCCCTCTACTGCCTGCGTGGTGTGTCCCCTCTACTGTCTGTGTGGTGTGTCCCCTCTACTGTCTGCGTGGTGTGTCCCCTCTACTGTCTGCGTGGTGTGTCCCCTCTACTGTCTGCGTGGTGTGTCCCCTCTACTGTCTGTGTGGTGTGTCCCCTCTACTGTCTGCGTGGTGTGTCCCCTCTACTGCCTGTGTGGTGTGTCCCCTCTACTGTCTGTGTGGTGTGTCCCCTCTACTGCCTGTGTGGTGTGTCCCCTCTACTGCCTGTGTGGTGTGTCCCCTCTACTGCTTGCATGGTGTGTCCCCTCTACTGTCTGCGTGGTGTGTCCCCTCTACTGCCTGCATGGTGTGTCCCCTCTACTGTCTGTGTGGTGTGTCCCCTCTACTGCCTGCGTGGTGTGTCCCCTCTACTGTCTGCGTGGTGTGTCCCTTCTACTGCCTGCGTGGTGTGTCCCCTCTACTGCCTGCGTGGTGTGTCCCCTCTACTGTCTGCGTGGTGTGTCCCCTCTACTGTCTGCGTGGTGTGTCCCCTCTACTGTCTGCGTGGTGTGTCCCCTCTACTGTCTGCGTGGTGTGTCCCCTCTACTGTCTGCATGGTGTGTCCCCTCTACTGCCTGCGTGGTGTGTCCCCTCTACTGCCTGCATGGTGTGTCCCCTCTACTGTCTGCGTGGTGTGTCCCCTCTACTGTCTGCATGGTGTGTCCCCTCTACTGCCTGCGTGGTGTGTCCCCTCTACTGCCTGCGTGGTGTGTCCCCTCTACTGTCTGTGTGGTGTGTCCCCTCTACTGTCTGCATGGTGTGTCCCCTCTACTGTCTGCATGGTGTGTCCCCTCTACTGTCTGTGTGGTGTGTCCCCTCTACTGTCTGCGTGGTGTGTCCCCTCTACTGTCTGCGTGGTGTGTCCCCTCTACTGTCTGCGTGGTGTGTCCCCTCTACTGTCTGCGTGGTGTGTCCCCTCCACTGTCTGCGTGGTGTGTCCCCTCCACTGTCTGCATGGTGTGTCCCCTCTACTGTCTGCGTGGTGTGTCCCCTCTACTGTCTGCATGGTGTGTCCCCTCTACTGGATGGATTTACCATCATTCATAGAAAACAACAGAGAAACCAGACACTCAGAAAAAGTCTGTCCACTACATGTCAACAGGACATTGGCCCCACCCACCTGGGGTTAAGCCCCTCCCCCATTGCAGCCAATCTGCAGTAGCATTAGCATTAGCATCTACTAGAGCAGACGGCGCCACAGTAGCTGCTGCACAAACTGTAAAAAACTGTTGGATCAAAGTGACGTTTGTCAGTCATTTACATTTTTCAGTGCACTGAGGTGGATGAGCTTTATGCACGTTTACACTTTCCCCCATCGGCTACATTCAGATAACGTGGAATTAAAGGAAGCGAACAAACAGCGTCATGGTGATGGTGTCATGTCATTATGGTCGACCATCACACAAACACACGCATGAAAAGCAGGCGAACCATCCCTGTGAGCTGCCCCGGATAAATGTCGCACCAGTTCGTCCCTGCAGTGTGTGTGTGTGTGTGTGTGTGTGTGTGTGTTACAGTCGGGCTCAGTACACGCACATGCACACACTCAAAGGAACCCAAATCCATACTAGCCACAGGCTCCTCTCCAATCTATTTTCTGCTCAGCTGGTTTTAAATGAAGTTATTATGACTCATTAAAATGCCCACAAGCTTGTGGAAGTCGGCCAATTACGATTTAAATTTAGCCTCCTGCTCTCACAACCTTATCTCCCCCCGTGCTAACCCACCTCTCACCAACCCCCCCCACCCCCGCCCCACCTCTCATCATCACTTCCACTGCCCCCCCATCTTTTGTTTTGAGGAGGGTGTGTGTTTGTAATTCTTTCAAAAGCTCCTTAATAACACTCCCCCTCCCACACACACACACACATGCACACACACATAAACATGCACATGCACATGCACACACACACACACACACACACTCATTTCCATGTCTCATGAGGACCAACTTTGTTATGATGCAGAGCGAGTGTAAACATTTTTTTACTAAAACAAAAGAAAAATAAATACAATTAAAAAAAAACTAAAGTAAAAATAAATACAACTGAATGAATAAATACATAATAATTTTAGACAATAAAATAAATAAATCAAAATAATATATTAAAAAAATAAATAAATAAAAATGAAAAAATAAATAATTTAAAAAAAGACATTAAAAATAAATACATTAAAAACAGTAAACACGTCTTCAAACCTTTGAAAAATACATCTTTCGCTTTACACTTGTTTCCTTCATGCTTTATGGGGACTTCTGGGAAAAAATAAATGTATTTATAGAGCCACATCATTTGTATTTTACTAGTGGGGACCATTATTTACATTTACCCCTTGTGGGGACCTCAATTTTGGTCCCCATAGTGTGACTGTGTAAACATATTAATGTCCCCATAAAGATAGGAATACAAGGACGTGCACACGCACACAAAAACTTGTTTAAATGTCTCATGAGGACCAAGTTTGTAAAGAAGTTGCCAATAGGTAGTGAGTGTAAACATTAAAAAAAATCTGATAAAAAATGAAAATACATTTTTAAATATTGATATATATATATAAAATGAATTAATAAAAAAATATATCATTTACAAATAAAATAAATACAAACAAATATGTATTTTTAAAATATTACCAATAAATAAAAAAGAAATTAAATTTAAAAAAATTACACATTACAATACTTTTTAAATATATTAAAAAGTATTTTTTAGTAGAAATACATCTTTTGTTTTGCACCTGTTTCCTTCATGCTTTATGGGGACTTCCAGAAAAAAAAGTATTTATAGGCCCACATCATTTCTATTTTACTAGTGGGGACCTTTATTTATATTTAACTTTCATAGAGACCTGAAATTTGGTCCCTGTAGTGTCAGAGGTCCCCATGGTGTGACTGTGTAAACATATCCCTCGTGCGGTCCTCTGGGTCAAAGTGACCCAGTGGTCCACAAATGTGCCTTTTCATATGTACTGTATGGTGCCATTGCTTACTACTGAAAACAGTAAGATATCGGGGGGGGGGGGGGGGGGGGGGGGGTGTGGGGCTGAGTCTGTGGAACTGACTTCTGGAACTGGGGTCTTTAAGACCCGATCGTAAGACCCAGCCTGTATGAAGGACCACACAAGGGATATCAATGTCCCCATAAAGATAGGAACACACATATATATCAGTGCATGAATTGTAGAGCAGTGAGGACTTCAATGATCCATGTGAATTATTTTCTTTTTCTTTTTTGGCACAGTGTAATTGCATATCAAAGAAAGACAGAGAAAACAGGAATAAAAGTCAAACAGGGTTTGTATCAACATCTGCGCTGCAGCTCTGCACAGCTACACCTCCTCCCAATGTGGCAAACACCACTAATTACTATCCAGGACAACACAACTGGCACACGGACACACACACACACACACACACACACACACACACACACACACACACACACACACACACACAAACACACACACACACACACACACACAACACACACACAAACACACACACACACACACAAACAAACACACACACACAAACACAAACACACACATACACACACACACACACACACACACCACACACACACACACACACACACACACACTCTGCATAACTTTAGAGTTTGTTTTGACCATTATTTTCATCTGATCCAAACCAAAGACTGTCCCCACATATACTTTTTACAGTTTTATAGGTTTGGCCAAAGGTACAGTCAGTGTGAGCAGACAGTCACCTCTTTTTATAAATGATTAAATACTCAGTTGACCCTTATATAGAGCAGAGCAGGAGTGTCAGTCACTTTAGTTCAGTTCCACATTCAGCCCAATATGGATAAACAACTAAATAAATAAACAGTAAATAAGATTAGTGCTCATCCTTCTGTAGCTGATATAATTAAAAAATAAATACATAAATTAATAAATACATTAAATTAATTAAATATGAAATATAAATAAAAAAAATGAGGCATGAAAAACAAAAAAAAACAAAAGTTTAAAAAAAAGATTCAATAAAATGAAGACAAATACAAATAAATAAATAAATGGATAAAATGAATTTAAATTACTTAACAACATTTTACAAATACATACATAAATATAATACACACACACACACACACACACACACATATATATAAATAAATACATAAATACAAATAAATGTTATTCTTTTTGGCACTGAGCCTCGGTTTTCGACTGATTGTCTCTTGTTGGTTTTGGGGGTGATTGTCTCTTGTTGGTCAGTCATTTGTCAGTCTTGTTACCATAGTGACTCAGTCCAAACTCCTGGTTCTATTGAAATTAGAAAATGTCAAACTCATTCGTCTGCTACATTAACAGGACCTCAGGTCATGTGACTATTACCAACACGTACGTTTCCACGTCGATGCTCAAACAACACATGGTGCAGCTCCAGTGGTGGAGGGTTAGGGTTAGGGTTAGGGTTAGGGTTAGGGTTAGGGTCAGGGTTACACATGTTCTACAGTCACATGTCATTCATGGATGTCCTGCACATCTTTAGAGGGTTAAAACAAAAACAGCCACAGACGATGTCAGAACCATGTCAGAGGACGACGACTGAAAGAACCTTCAGCTCATTGTGTCCAGGTCCTCAGAGGGTTGACAGCTTTGTCCTCCTGCCATCTGGACACCTGAGACAGTCTGAAGGACCCTTCTGTCCTAAAATAAGACATTCCCAGAATACCTGGAGACCAGACTCAGCAAGTCCACCTGATCCTGCGTTAGCCCCCCTGAGCTATGTTCACTATTCACACACACACACACACACACACACACACACACACACACACACGTTTCCATGTCTCAAGTAGTGTAAACACACGTTTTTAAAAAAAAAAAAAAATTATAAATATGCATGAATAAAAATTTTTTGGGGAAAAAAAATAAATAGAATAAAATTAATAATGATAATAATAATAATAATATCTTAAAATAAATACAAATGAAAAAACAAATACATCCTTTTTTAAACACATCTTCAAACATGTTTCACTTTACACCCGTCTTCTGCAAATTCATTCACACAAATTAAAGTATTTTTAGGGACACATCATTTATATTTCACTAGTGGGACCTTTATTTAACCCTCGTAGGGACCTGAATTTTGGTCTCCATAGTGTCAGAGGTCCCCACGGTGTGGCTGTGTAAACATATCAATGTCCCCATAAAGATAGAAATACACACACTCTGGAACAAACGTCTGCATCACACCCATGTCCTCTTTATGTGTGTTTGTCTCCTTAGCTTTATGAGGACATTGATCTTGTTTACACAGTTATGCCATGGAGACCTCTGACACCAAAATCCAGGTCCCCATGAGGGTTAAAGATAAATGTAGGTCCCCACTTGTGAAATATTATTATTATTATTATTATTATTATTATTATTATTATTAATTTACTATTTTATGTATTTTTTAAATATATATTTTGTCATTATGCATTTATTTTTAAATATGAAACAGGTGCAAAATGAAGGTTTAAAGATGTATTTAATTTTATTATTATTATTCATTTTTTAAATTATTGAATTGAATTTTTATTCTTTTTATTCTTGTTTTGTATTTATTTTTAAAAGAACATGTTTACATTCAAAATATTGATATTATTTTATTATTTATTTTACTAAAAATATATACATATATATATTTATTTATATATATTTTTTAATGTATTTTTTTTTTTTTTTTTTAAATTCTGAGATGTGTTTACGCTCACTGACCAACGGCTACTTTACTGACAAGTGATGATGACAAACTTGGTCCTCATTACACGTGGAAACCAGTGTGTGTGTGTGTGTGTGTGTGTGTGTGTGTGTGTGTGTTTTACAATATCAATAGATTTTCCAAGAGAGAAAATTAATTGGCAGTCTTTTACAATAACTGACTTTTACCACACACACACACACACACACACACACACACACACACACACACATATATATATATATATATATATATATATATATATATATATATATACACACACACACACACACACACACACACTAATCGCACAAGCACATCACACACACATGTACACACACACAGCTTGCTGACAACAAAGCTTCTGGGAGGAGGGAGGGATGATGAAGCGAATCCAAAATTCAATCGAGTGTGTTCTTGTTTTGAGCAGAAGGCACACAGTGTACTGTACTGTGAGAGGCCATAAAACTCTCGCTCTCCACCAAAAAAGAAAAAGAAAAAAAAAGAAAAAGCAGCCTTTGGTAGACACACAGACGTTTCAGCAATCACCCTCCATCAAAACACTTTGTCTCGCATACAAAAATAAGACTTGGCATCGGAGCGGAATACCAAATCAGGACCATTAAGGGAGCACAGGGGCACTCGCTACTTAGCAACCAAAAGGATTTAAAGCTGCAATATCCCTGTAATAAAAGGAATAAGATCAAGTCGTTCTGCTTTTTTTCTTTTTCTCTCTCTCTTCTCGTCTGAAAATAGGCAAAGGGTTAGAAGCCAACTTTGAGCTTTCCTGTTGAACTCTGAGTGACAGACAAACTGGAGGCAGTAATCTGATTACTTCTGTGAATACCAGAGTGACACCTGGGTCTGCTGCTGGGGTCCACCTGTCACCATATTTAAATCTGACCTGGGTTCATTGGCAGCAATAATTGCAATTCTAAATATTATGGGGACCTTAAGGCTCCGCCCCCTCCAGGAGGCTCATGGGGCCTGAGATCAGAAAATTAATGAATGAAAAAAAAAAAATGAATGAATGGTATTCAATGGTAAATCAAATGTTAAATGGTATCTGGTTTGTCATGTGACCTGAATCCCACACATGTTGTAGCTGATAATAAATGATAATTATTGATGTTTCAACTGCTTCTGTTAAACAACGGCTGATTCATTAGTGAATAAAACCTGTTTATAATTTAAACTACACGCCTGGAGAACATGTGACGTCACATCCTCCACTCACTCTAGTCTCTTACTAAATAATTATTATTTATTATGAGCTACAACATGTGTGGTCTGTCTATGACACATTCATATTTATTATTAACTACCATATGTGAATTTCAGAGCACTGGTCAAACAGAATCAGAATTTAGCCTGATTCACTCCATTCACTCCCATTCAATTTTTTGGTGAGTGAAGCACCCATGGACCGGCAGCAGAAGGGTGGGACTTAACCTCTCCAAGAAAAACAACATATTTTCATGATTTAATGGGGTGTTTTGGCCTAGATCAAAGACAAAAGTTTGGAGTTAATTTGTTATTTTATTATTTGAATATTTGAATGTGACTCTGCTCATACCAACACTGTACGTGGACAGTACACTGGAAAAAGTTTAAACATTTAATCAACTTAAAATTCTTCTTCAACTTTGACTTTTTATGGTCGCGCACACAAAAAAAAATCTAGTTGAGTGAACCAAAATGAATTTGCATAGGGTGAGGGTTATTTTTATTTAATTTGATTGACTAGACACACATAAAAACTAGATGTTTTACTGAAGAAGAATTTTTAAGTTGATTCAATGTTTTTACTTTTTTTTCAGTGTATGTAGAAGAGGAGACGTGTAGTGGAATAGAAATTTATAACATAAGCGTAGCTGTAATTCTGATTGCCTTTTGGTCATAAAAATATATGGCAGCTATAACTTTATTATACACAGCTCATTAGTGGTACTGTAAACACTGCCATGTATTTATGGTGGGGTGAATAAAGTCAGATTTGATCTTATTTTATCACAGAATAAGAATGAGGTGTAACTGGTTGATGACATTATAGAACACTAGCTCCTTTTGTGCAGATAAATGCTGATGATTATCACATTTTTAACCTCTGTGGTTCATTTAATGCCATAAAACAGACTATGGCTCTGTAGGAAAGTGTCCTTTTTACTCATATGTAACTGCTGTTTATGAGCAACGTTTGCATTCAACGTCACAAATCACACAAATTTATTTTTAATGTGACCTTATTCTGAATAGAATGATCACAGCAAAGTTTGTTACAACTCTATACTCCCATATTATTATATATAAAAACACAGTTAAAATACCAAAGATAAAAAATAAATGATAAAATACCAGTGATGAAAAATATGAATAATTAAATAATTAAACTTAAGAGTAACATAAATAACCATCTGCTTAATTCCTGCTAATAAAAACAATACTGCACGATTAGTTGTAAATATACTAGACCTTATTTGCTGATAAGTCACTGGGTGTACAGTTAAAGCCCACACTGGCTGGAAACGTATTTAATTCTGGGGCTACATTCAGCCTGATTTGATCTCCAATGGACCACAACAGGAAAATTAAAATATAATAACCTATAAATAAGGACAACTCCACATTTTCTAGTTTTAGTTTTAGTGCAAAAACTGATGAAAATACAAAATACAAAATATGTGAATAACCTGAAAAAGGTGACATTTCATAAGGAAAATAAGGTCAAGTTTATCATTAGACCAGGTGTTTGATTATGGATCACTTCTACAAAGACACTTCACACTTAATAAAAGAAGCAGAAAATGGTTCAAATTTTGTCTAATTTCCTTTAGACATTTCAGATTACTCACATTTTATTGTTACGGGATCATTTGTAAATTGTATTTTTTGCAGTAAATTTTCAAGTTGTCATTTATAGGGAAAGAAAAAACTGAGAAGAAACTATGGAGTCATTTATTTAACAGGTTATTATGCTCTTCATCCCACGGGCCGCATTGGAACCATCGGCAGGCCGCATCTGGCCCCCCCGAGCCGCATGTTTGACACCCCTGCTGTAGAAGGAAGGCACCGGGGATCACACAGAACCCCAGTGAGTTAAATGACAAGGCTATAGCCATCAAGTGTGAATGTGCTTCCAGACACAGAGCTGTCAACCTGCTCATCCAGACACTCCATCACCTGAGAGGACCATCCTTCACACTCTGGTCTCAGCCACGGCTATTTTTATATTTCATTTCTTTCAAAAAAAAAAAAGTGCTTTTCCAAGAAGCCGTCAGCACAGGTACACACAGTTCTGGCTAACAGGGAACAGCTGCAGAGGAACACATTTCCACTCAAGTCACATTTGTTCAGGACAGAGGTCCAACAACTTCTTCCATCCCTCCCCCCACACCTGTTTTCCTGTTGAGGAAATAAAAATATCAGTGACGGCAACAGACGATGCTGCTGGATTCAAACCTTAACCTTTGGCGCTTGTTTATCTCTTCTCATGTTCTATGATCCACCACAGGTTTGTCTTCCTGGCATCACACATTTGACGTTTGGCATTTAACATCCAACTAGTGCAGAGCTAAAACTACACTACACTACACTACACTACACTACACTAAACTAAACTACACTAAACTACACTAAACTACAATAAACTACACTACACTACACTACACTACACTAAACTACAATAAACTACACTACACTACACTACACTACACTAAACTACAATAAACTACACTACACTAAACTACACTAAACTACACTACACTAAACTAAACTACACTAAACTACACTAAACTAAACTACAATAAACTACACTACACTACACTAAACTACACTACACTACACTACACTACACTAAACTACAATAAACTACACTACACTAAACTACACTAAACTACACTAAACTACACTACACTAAACTAAACTACACTAAACTACACTAAACTAAACTACAATAAACTACACTACACTACACTACACTACACTAAACTAAACTAAACTACACTACACTAAACTACACTACACTAAACTACACTAAACTACACTACACTACACTAAACTACACTACACTACACTACACTAAACTACACTACACTAAACTAAACTACACTAAACTACACTAAACTACAGTGAAACGGCTGTTCACACCGAAAGCCACAGGGGTGATCTGAGCGACCAGCTGACATTCATGGTCTGTGTTCTCTTTCGACAAGGGGCGATTCAAGTGACAGTGATGGCGAGCGACGAGGAAAAGGTGAGAAATTTAAACTTCATACAAATGCATAATCACTCATTGAATTGTGAATTATAAGTTTAGATTAATTATTACAGTCGGTTGTGAAAACAATGACTCATGATGTGTCCACCTGGGCTGACAACATCTGTGCCGCAGCTTGAAGCCCCGCCTCCTTGTCGTTCCTAACACTCATGGATACCTGCCACAGGTGAAATGAACTGAGCGACCACAGGTGAGTTTGTGACTTTCGGTGTAAACGGCCCTTAACAACAAACAAAGCAAAAATGAAAAGGGTCTAAAAGTGAAGTGATGAAGCTGAACAGTGGATTAAACGGTCATGAAGATTAGCCCAATGTTCAGTTGAAGGTTAAATCAGACGTTCCGCTCGTTAATTCACTAAGGTTACGTCAAGACGAGTTTGAAACGGGCTAAGTTTTGAACCAGTGTCAAAATGATATTACATAAAAATGGGACTGTTTTAGTAAAAAAAATCTGCATCAGTGTGGGGGAGAAACACTTCAGAAAATGATGCAAGTCACATGACACACCCCTATGAGCGCTGTAAGCCAGTCCCAGTGGATACAAAGGAACAATAGTGCAGTCGTGCACATGCGCCCACATCCTTCTTCTACCTGCGTAGGTGTGAACACGCACGTTTACTCGTCCAGAAACGGCACCATGTCCAGTTCTTCACACTCGAGAACTTGTTTTCCAAAGATATCATTTTGGGGTACCCATGACACCGGCGCCATGTTGACAAAAGACCAATCCATTCAGAAAATACGTTGGTTTCACATGAACTTGTTTCCGTGCAGAAGGGGTCTAAATTATGGACCTTGTTTAACTCGTGTAAATGTGCCGTAATAACAGACTTGCTGTGGCCGACACAATGACAAAAATGTTTGTGAATTCCTGGGGCGACTGAACTTGTTAGCAGTGTGAAGCACAGTTGTGATGTTGTCTAATGTCCTATTGGCACAAGATCAGTATTACCTATGGACCACTGGTAATTCTGAATAATTACAGAGAATGTCTGAGTTCTTAGTCCCATGTGAATGCGCCATGTCCGTGAGTTGCTCAATAAAAATTCTGCCGCAAATTACCTACTGTGTTTTGGCGAAAGACAGATGTCCAGTGATAATTCAAGTCATTGGTAATGCACTACGGCACAGTTGTAACCAAATTAGGTTGGTGGCGCTTTGGCAATGCTCAGAGTGGCAAAGTTCTAGAGAACAATGAAATGACTTCAATATTTGTTGTTGTTTCTTGTAATGGTGTGATCCACCATAGTACTGGAAAGTCACCTTCCAAATGACGGATCATTTGGTGGAGTTGTACAGGTGTTAGGAGTTCCACACACAAACAGGAACCACTACAGACAAACATTTGTTGAATTATAGATAGATGACCAGAGCTGCAGAACAGAAGCTAATGCTAATGTAGCTCAATCAACAACACTATCAACCACTCATGACCTGAGCCAGGTGCCTAGGTGTTCCAATATCCGTACTGTCACCAGTAATGACTGATGGCTGAGGGTGGATCATTGTGACGTGAGCTCAGTATAGCACACGTCACAATGATCTATTGTATCACCTGGGTACGATTTGCTGGGGGGGGGGGTGACCCCCCTCATTTTGTTGCTGTATGATCTTGAAGACTACGTCAAAGGTCACTGATCATGGATTTTGAACAAGGTCTTCAGGAGACACTTCTGTGAATTTGGTGATCAAGTATCAAATCTGTCCAAAGTTATTCCCAGACAGACACATGGATGCATGGACAGACGGACAGCATTTGGATGTCAGTGGACAATTAATGAATGTTTCTAAACATATGAAATCATTGGTACCAGGGTTTGGGAAGTGACTCCAGTGGTCATTCCAGAATGTGCAGACTTTGGCAGGAGTGCATTAGTATCATTCTTCAGTCGTGGACTTTATTCCTGGTCCAACTAGATAATCCCTGCAGTGTTTGGAAAACTGCATCAACAGGTCACAGGAAGTTTTACAGTCAAACACTCACTGGGACAGTTTAAGGTCACATGTGCACTGAGGCCAACTACTGCTGCTGAGTCTGCTGCTGAGTCTGCTGCTGAGTCTGCTGCTGAGTCTGCTGCTGAGTCTGCTGAGCCTGCTGCTGCTGCTGAGCCTGCTGCTGCTGCTGAACCTGCTGCTGCTGCTGAACCTGCTGCTGCTGCTGAACCTGCTGCTGCTGCTTCTACCCCGTCTGTCATTGTGTTCATGTATCTACAGAAACACAACTGACGTGTAAGTCTGTGTGTGTACGTGTATGTGTGTGTGTAGGTGTGTGTGTAGGTGTGTGTGTGTGTGTGTGTGTGTAGGGGTGTGTGTGTGTGCGTAGGTGTGTGTGTGTGTGTGCGCGTGTGTGTGTGTGTGTGTATGTGTGTGTGTAGGTGTGTGTGTGTGTGTGTGTTTGTGAGTCTGTCTGTGTGTGTCTGTGTATGTGTATGTGTGTGTGTGTGTGTGTCTGTGTATGTGTGTGTGTGTGTAGGTGTGTCTGTGTGTGTGTGTGTGTGTGTAGGTGTGTGTGTGTGTGTGTGTAGGTGTGTAGGTGTGTGTGTTGTGTGTGTGTGTGTGTGTGTGTGTGTGTGTGTGTGTGTGTGTGTGTATGTGTGTGTGTGTAGGTGTGTGTGTGTGTGCGTGTGTAGGTGTGTGTGTGTGTGTGTGTGTGTGTGTGTGTGTTTGTGTAGGTGTGTGTGTGTGTTTGTGTAGGTGTGTGTGTGTGTATGTGTGTGTGTGTGTGTGTGTGTGTATGTGTGTGTGTGTGTGTGTGTGTGTGTGTGTGTGTGTGTGTGTGTGTGTGTGTGTGTGTATGTGTGGGACTGAAAATCAGCTGAGTTGAAAAAACCTCAGCTCATGTAAAGGTCTTTACACTTTGGGTCATACTTTTCTGAACTACTTATTTTCCTACTACTTGCTTTTAATAGCACCCCCCCCCCCCCCCCCCCCCCACACACACACACACACACACACTCCCTTTCTCCCATGAGTCTCCTGTCTCTCTTCTCACTCATGCATACACACTCTTACACACACAGACAGATACACACACATTTAGGAATGTGTGGCCTGGAAGCCAGTCAAGTTTCATTAATTTCTGGGTTTGGGTTTGGGTACAGTACAGTGTGTTCCTGGACTCACATCTGCGAGCGATCATAAATGCTGGAATGCTGGCAGAACATCCAGACCTGCCGGCACAAATATGTCGTCATCACTGTGAGGGAAGAGCCGGCGTGATGCCAGAACAGCCAAACAGCCAAGAGCCAAAGAAACGCCACAGAGATAGAGACACAGACAATGCCCCCCCCCCCCCCCCCCCCCCAAAACACCACCTTCATATCCAAATTCTCTGCATTCTTCTGCCTTTCTACGCTGTGAACACTATTTCCGTGGGCATTTTAGCCACAGTCAGAAAAGATCACACTGGTGCAAAGAGTTTCATTTCCAGCTGCTGAGTCGAACATCTGTTTATGGATGAAAAAATGAACCAGAGTTTTTGTCTGCTTAAATCTGTGACATTAGTTATATGTTCATAAGAACCATTCACATAAACACACCACAGGAAGTAGTTTAATCTGTTCTGTCCTACAAAATAAAAGTCAATAACTGCACAGACACCAAAGTCATAAAATAACCTACAGTTGTCCCAGTAGTTAGAGGCAGATTATTGTTACTCTATATTAACTAGTTCTATATTAACTAGTTCTACAAACACACAGTGGGACTAATATATGGATTAACACTGGTAGTGATTAGTGAGTGGGAATTTAAACTTTTTATCTCATGACTTCACTTAATGCGCCTTATTGTCCAGTGCGCCTTATAGTGTGGAAAATCCATTATTAAATATATTTGTGTGGGTTAACAGTTCTGAATAACAAAATATAATTACAAAAAAAATTTATTCATTCATTGTTTAAATTCCCTCATGGACACTTTTAAAAGGTGAAAGCACGAACAGAAAAAACAACAAACAACAAAAAAAAACTATTTGTTACCTACTTTCCTATCTGCTCATTTGTTTTTAGTTATTTTTTTTGTTTTTGTATATATGTCTATGTTTAGTACTTCAGTTATTGATTATTGGTATTGTTATTATTGTTATTGTTATTATTTTATTTATCATCATTTTTGTACTATGCACTATATTACTATAAGATGAATTTAGGTTATTGGGGAAGTGAAGAAGGGGTAGAATTAAATAAGCTTATGCTTCATCCTACTGCTTTTCAGACATGTCATTATTATTATTATTATTATTGTTGTATTGATTATTGCTGCACTTTGCACATGTTCGAAATAAATCATTCAAATCAAATCAAATCAAATGAAATCAACAGCAGTGGTGTAAATACTGGCTAACCACACACACACACACACACACTGCAGAGTGTTGTGTGACACACCATCATACAGCGAAAGCATATGACCCAGAATGCCCCCAGATTAACATGTCAGGCTTATATTAGCGACGCATGGACCCAGATCCAGTGTCTGTGTACAACTGCTGAAGATGTAAACACACACTGTGTGTGAACTGCAGCCCTGTGCTCACACTGGGCACTATTGTTGGAATAAAAAAACCTTTACAGCTGCACACATTGACTTCACATGTTTTTCCAGAAGTCTGTATATACTCTAAGTACACTGAAAAAAATAAAACATTGAATCAACTTCAAAAATATTCTTCAATTTGGACTTTTTATCTCAGAATTTTTATATCGTGATTTTGACTCTATATGGTCACATATTAAAAAAATCTGTGAACCAAATTAAATTCCATAGGGTTAGGGTTATTTTCATGTCATTTAATTTGATTGACTTAACTATATTTTATTATGTGTGATGTATTGAAGAAGAATTTTTAAGTTGATTCAATGTTTTACTTTTTTCAGTGTATGTTGTCAGGCTACATTATTGATCTAAAAAAATATCTTATCAATGTAAAATGTGGGTTTAAGATGGAAAATGATCTTTGTCAATACTAGTATTTCTCCATTAGTATTCTCACCAAACATTGGTTGGTTGTGTGTGTGTGTGTGTGT